>PVJA010001166.1:0-135245 GCA_004027025.1 Myocastor coypus
TTTTTTTTTTTTTTTTTTTTTTTTTTTTTTTTTTTTTTTTTTTTTTTTTTTTTTTTTTTTTTTTTTTTTTTTTTTGGTTTTTGTTTTACTATATTTCCTCTTTTTGTAAAAAAAAGGATTAGTTGGAAATTCTTCAGTATTACTATCTTTACTTTCGTTTTCTCTAAGTTCAATATTTTACAATTATTCAATACTAAAATACAATTTTTATGATTATAAAAGTAAGCTTTATTTTCACATAAGAAAATAGACAAGTGTTGCCAGAAATTGTTTTAAATATAATATAAGAATATTTTATTTGGCTTGCAAATAACAGCTTTTTAAAGAGATCTTCCTGTTTTCTTATTTTCAAAGCAGGAATTTCTTCCCCTCTGGAAGACGTTTGGGGCTAGAAATGAAGAAACTCACTGGGAAAGTGGAAAATTCTCAAATACAAAAGAACGCCAAGTATTCTCAAGGTAATATTTATGGTCTGTTCATAATTAGAATGACTTTTAGTATAACATTTTGAACAAATGGCTAGATTAGCTTTTAGAAAGCTTGAGTAAATTTAAGATAGGTCATGTGTGAATGTTCCATTGTGGTTTATTCTCTTTCCATGTTCATTGATTCTTGTCAATTATTGTTTCTTTTCTATTTCATACCGTTAACATTATGTGTTTGTTTTATGAAGTACATTATGACAAATAGAACTATTTGAGAAATGAAATACATTAATAAAAACCATTTAAAAACTGTTGCATTTATATTTTACATAATAAAGTAATTTCTTTCCCTACCAGCAGTTAAGACATGATGTTTATAGAGTTGTGGAATATTTCTCCTCACTTTTTCTCCTAATAGTCCTAGTAATTTAAATTTGTCCACATCACTACAACTTTCATAACTACACTTTTTATCTCTTTTTTTATAATGGTTAATTTTTTTAAATATGTGATTCACTTCTACATTTTATTCAAAAGTGGCTTCTGAAATGGAGTAACCTGTTGGGAGGTAAAACATTTATTTTTTGCATTCAGGACAGGGGATATAGGGTCTACAGGGTCTCAGTACATAGCTCAGACTTGTGGTGATTCTCCTGTTTTCAGCCTCCCAAAGTGCTGGGATTACAGGTGTGCACTGGCATGGCCGCTGAGCCCGGCCAAAGCAGCACTTTAGTCGCTGAGCTATCAGGCCCATGGAAAAACATTCTTTTAGCACAACTGTTATGTGTTTTTCTTCTGACCTCCAAGATTGACATCCCAGATTACAAAATGTAAAGAAAAACTATGGTAGAAAAATAGAGGAAAGAATTTGGGTTGTGAAAGTATCATAATTAGACATGAAAGATTATAAAACAGAAAAACATGAAGGGATCAAGGTAGTAAGAGAAATCCTAATGTATATGAGGTTTAATCTTCCATTGATTGATTGATTGATTGATTGATTGATTGATTGATAACCAGTGAAGAAATATTCATTGTACATTCCTTGACTACACTCTTCACATGAGTAGTGCTGCAAAACAGATGGAATCTCCATCTCAAGAAACTTCTATTATATCTGAAAAGACTGACAAGAAACATCACATTGCAAAATTTCCCCACTCCGAAGCCAGATGTGTTCTTAGAAACATCCCCTAATATATTCATGATTCCACTTTCCCCTGTCCCTCAAAAAAGCCTTCTAATACTAACTTTTATCCAAGAAGCAAAATCAAATTTATCTGTCCTGCTCAATTCTTTCCCAAATCTTCTTCCATGAAAAACTAATTGCTTTCTCCCTTGGAATCACACAGAGCTCTTAACTGATTTATGTGTCATGGGTTGCAGGCTACTGCATTTATTTTTTATGCCTCCCTATTATTAAACTGTAAGTCCTGCTCTCTAATACTAAGTCAGTCCCTCTGTGCATCTTTGAGTCTCTAGCACTCAGTATAAAGCCTAATAAAAAGAGCACAATTTAGAAAGATCTGTTGAATAAATTAATATATAACACATTTGTAAAGATCCAGGCTACAGTGTTCATGGAAAAGGATTAAACTAAGCCTATGTTATAGGGAAATGAAAATCAGAAATTAAACGGCGTGTACTCTCACTGAGTCACAGATTCCTGCACCTCCTAATGCACTATTGTGATATGTGAAATATGGTAAATTATTGTGGCGTTTCATTGAAACTTTATAGGTATTTTCTAATAGTGTCTTGTCCATAATAAGTATAATTCAGACAAGAACAGTGTTTATTGTTGCCTCAGTTGCTAAGGATAAAGAAATGAGTAAAATATGGACTACAGTTTAGTCATTGAACAATCATTAGAGGAAATCAGTATGCAAACAATAGCTCGTCTTAATCTCCAGAAACAGCTAAATAAGGGCTGGGGAGATAGCTTAATAGAATAAGTGCTTGTATGGTAAGTTGGCAAGTGCAAGGTCCTGAGTTCAATCCCTGGTACAGAAACAAACAAACAAACAAACAAACAAAAAAAAAAGGAATAGCTAAGTAGAAATATGTAGCTGAATTATAAAAAAAAAAAAAAAAAAAAAACCTATGAAGTTCCCTAAATTTAAAAACTATTTAAATAGTCCCATGGATTCTGAATATTTCTTAATTTTTAAGGTTCATTTTAAATATTTTTACTAGTTTATTTTCACTGGAAATATTAGAGTTCGCCACTGTTGTTTGAGGTTTTGTTTTAGCACAGTACTTCTTCTGTATAGGCTGGAATGCAACTGATCAGGAAACCACTGTAAATAATCTACTTCTGGGAAACAGAATGCAATATCACGTATTAAAGTAATAGCTATAAAATGCAAAACTGTAGGCAAGCATTATCTTGGTTTGAATATGTGGGAATCAGCCAGCAACTTATTTGGGCTGCTAGAGTTTATTCCAGATGGCAGAACAAATTCTCTTACAGCAAAACAAAACACCCAAGTCTCATGACTTAATGTTTTTGGCTGTCCCTGTCTTTTGAAGGTTTCACTTTGTTTCCAGTTATTCAAGAAGGAAATGAGAGGTATTTCTGACAGAATATGGAATATTCTCATATTTAACTGGTCTGAAAGAGGAACGATTTGTTTTTCCTAACTCTTGTAGCTTTGAAATCAACTTCCTTTTATTCCCAGCTAAGACAGAATTTTCATTAACAGTAGCATTTTACTGGCATTCGATGCAATGTCATGAATTCAAAATATTTATCTGTAGAGTACTTTCAAATATAGCTTGCAGTTAGCAAGGTCTATATTTTCTTGAGTCTAGAGACACAAGAAAGGCAATTCTCATCTGAATGCGAATGCCCGAGAGGCAAGAAAATTTATATCACGGTTTTCATCCTGAATTTGAAGAAGACATTGCCCAAGAGGCAATGCAAGGTGCTCGAAATAGGCAAGTCTACCGGACCTTTCCACAGATGCTGAAGTTGACCAGCTTTCATCACAGAGTCCTCACATTACAAATTTGATGCCAGATTCCATCATTGACGGTTCCTCACATATCAGAAGATCAAACTTATGCAAATATTTTTAAAAGCTTTCCAAGGTAACACAGATGAATTAAAGTACAAGTGAAGAACACAGTAATATTTGACTTAAAGTACAGGAGGAAAAGACTAAAAAGATGTCTCTGTATTTTTCACAGAGCAGTAAATTTTTAGTGAGAAGATACTATTTGCAAGTTATTTCAAAAGACACTAAGACAAATTATCCATGAATCTTGTCCCTAAGAATATTTCACTATAGCGTAATAAGAGACAACCAAAGTAATTAAAGTCACACCAGATGTACTATAGAGATCATAGAGCTTCTATCTTTCTTCTTCTAACCCCAGCCCACCCATGGTTTTTAACGAACAGCCCCTATAATCTATATGGAAGGACTCCTCTTCAGCTACTAGACCCAACTTGTTCATAAGACAGAAACGAATTGGTTGGTGATATTCCTGCCTGATATACAATGTACAAAGTTTAGCTTCACTAATGAATGCTAAATTCTTTATAAAAACAAGTTTCATTTACTACACTGATAATGCATTTCTATTTATTACCAAAAGATATTTCATTGTCCAGTGGAATAATTTTTCCTTCCTTTTCATTTTCTGCCTTTTCGAAAGGAAAAGACTCAAACCCAATTGCATGATATTATACCAAATTATAGAACATTTTAAATGGCTTCAACATAAAATTATTTATTATTGGCATTGTCCTCAGTATGGCAGTGTTGACTTAAAGAGACCATTAAAAGAGCGAGCCGATCTCTGGAAATGTAGCACAGGGGTGGAGGACTTGTCTGACAAGCATCAGGCTGTGGTCACTACACACACACACACACACACACACACACACACACACACACACACACACACAACCTGGAGTGTAGTAGAACATGATGGGGTCATTGGGAATATTGTCCCTAGAAGAAATTAGTATCATTACATGATGACTTCTTGTGATAAAAATAGCAAGACTTACCGTTCTTCCTTGCCGGCTTCCTGTCCATCCTGGCCATCTCTCTCTCTGTTCAGCCTAATCACGAGGTCCTGCCCCCAAGAGCTGCTTGTTACAGGTCAAACACAGGGAGCTGCCCAAACTTGGACTTTTCATATTTAAACTGGGAAGATAGCTCCGCAGTACAAGTGCCTTCTTGGCAAGTACAAGGTTATGAATTTGAACCCCAATCCTGCCCAATAAATAAATAAATAAAGTAAAACATGTGCTGAATAAAATCCTTTTCCTTGTATTACACTCAATCTCAAGTACTTTGTTATAATAGCAGCAGTAGATTACAAACAAAATAGAGAGTGTCATTTCTTTATAATATAGAAGAGACAAATTCATTAAATAAGGATAGTAATTCTGGACAGTGATGCTGTCTGAAAGAGGCATAGAGCAGACAGAATTTATCTACTGTAATCCAAGGGTCAATGACAGAGTTGGATATTTCTAGCATGTGTTCTGCCATTATCGATTTAACCATTATCTTGATATGTATTAAATTATTTGTATCCGTCTTAAACATTTACTGATTTTTCTTGTCATTATTCCCAATGGACTATAGTTGAACAAGCATTTACAACATCACACTGGTTGTTATAAGTAATGTAGATATTGTTTTTTAAGGCATATAGAAAGATATGCAACTATTATATGCAAATACTGTGTTATTTTATGCAAGATACTTTGCTTACCCCAAGTGACCCTAGAATCCACATCCCTCAAAAGTGACTGTGCACTACTCAAAAAAAAAAAAAAAAAAAAGACGATCCCTCTAACAAAGTATTTATGCTGCACAAGAAGCTGATGGATTTGCGCTAAGCTCTCTGTAAAGTCTAGTAATTGAATCTTACTGTAAATGTTGGTTAAGCTTCAGAAACAGAGAAGTAGGCATATAATTTTGGGCTGCCTACAGCAAAATTAATCACATTAATCAGACTGAAATTCACAGAATAGGATGTAGCTAATTGGCTTCATCCACACAAATCAAAATGACAGAAAGTGGACTAAGTGAATTTCCAGAGAAAACGCAGGAAGGGATAGATCTAGACTGTATTTTCATATGTGAAATTGTGTGTAGTGCCGATTTTTAAAGGCCAGAAAATTGGAGACTTCTTAGTGCAATCCTATCAAATATCAAAGCATTCATAGAACTTTAAGAGTTCACACTCATTTTTCCTGTTATACTAAAACATGTTCGAGTGGCTCTGGATTTCCACTTTATCGTAGGAAAAAGGTCCCCCAGGAACATGAAGGCTACAACATGCCTATGGCTGAATGGGGGATGGTGGGAAGGAGTGAGAAGCTTAGCTTGTCCCTGCATTTCTTTCTCTTTCCCTTCACTTTTTATTCTTCATTTTGCTCATCTTTCCCATTCTACCCATCCTTCTTACCTTACTTCTTACCTTGGCTCTTTCCCTTCTTCTTTTTTTTTTTCCTCATTCAAACTCATCTCAAAGTTCTGGGAAAGAACTTGTGTCTAAAGTTGCAGAGGATGACAGGATATAGTAATGGGCAGTGAATAATACAGATTAAAATAACAGAAGGTGGTAATCAAATGCCTGCCCCAAAGAAGAAGAAAAATATCTTGTTGCATATATTCAAGAACATTCCAACTTTTATCTAGACAGCATCTTCCTAGCAAGAAATTAGCACCAAATTTGATCTTAGCCATCTTAGAAGCTTTTTAATCTATCTCATTCACTCAACGTAGCCATTCTTTTAATTTGGTCACTCAACTCAAAAAACATTTGAATATCTTTGTTGTTGGGTAGTTCTCCTGTAAGTAGCTGGTAAATACCTTCACATCATTTTGAAGTTCCTTTCTCACTACAAACCGTTGCTATAGAAGTATTGGGCAGCTCTTTCTTTTATGGCCTAACACATTTTCCTCACCTTGCAAGGTTGTCATTGTCACTCTTGAGCCAATTTACCTAAATTTTCTTTCATAGTGTAGCACCAATGGCTCCTCCAGTTAAAGCAGAATAACATCTTTCTATGGTAGTTGTCTATGAAGATGAATGTTCCCTAAACATAATGCTAGCTTACTTACGCTTTTTATTCACTCTACTGGTGGGAGGGAAGTATTTGGAAAGACTATGGAGATGTGATTGGCAAAGTACTGACCTTCCTTTGGAAAAGTGGAGAGAATGATGTCTAAAGAGTTACATCTGGAAGGAAACCACACCATGGGTTGCTCTCTGGCACTTCCTGTCTTCCACACCATCCACCGCCCTTCCTTCCCTCAGTCCTTTCCTCTCTCCCTCCGTCTGACTTGATGCTAACATGAATTCATCATCATACAGCTGGCCAGATAGCTCAACAGATTAAATGTAAGGACTAGGGTGCTGGCCCTGCCCCCAGAGCACACTGAGACAGCAATTGAGACTGGGTGTAGTGGCACATGCCTGTAATTCCAGCTCCTGGGAGGCTGAAAACAGGAAGATCACTAAGAGTCTTAAGTTGTGTAGTGAGACCCTATAGACCCTCTACTAAATACATTAAAAAAAAAAGAATTCGTCACCATAAATATTTATTTATATAATTAGCATCTCCTCTATTAATGATATTAACTGCTTTCCCCAATACAATCTGGAGAGCAGATATAAACTCACCATTGGCAAAATGAGTTGCCACTCATCTGTCATTCTTCTGTGGAAGCAGGCCACTGTCCTATATGGAGGAAACCACCATGAGTTTGTCACTGAAATATATAAAGTTAATATCCCTTAATAATCATTCAACTTGAGGAGAGACACCATAAGGACAAAAATCAAACAAATGATTTCCCACGCTAGAACAAGTTTATGTAATGTGGATGAGTCACACATTGCACTGGGAAAAGTAGGAATTATCTGTGTAGCTTTTCAATAAACAGCCCTGGGGATAAAAGGATAAAACCCTGGAGTTATTGTCATACTATAAAATGAAACAGTGTTAACAAAGTTCGTGGCCACAGCTCTCTGAAATCTGTGCTCAAGCCCCAGAGTTACAATTGCTCCACTGAATTTATATGGCTTTACTCAGTTCTCCTGTCTTTTGGGAAAAACAGTATGATTGACGGTATGTGGCTGAAAAGCTATGGGACCGTGATTAAGTCCATTTGACAAGAGAAGAGGAACAAGAAAGCCTGATGTCCAAGTGATGTTACAGGAAGGTAAATTCTGTAGCACTGGTTGCTAGGAAACAGCAAGCTAAGTGGGGCCCAGGAGGTAGAGGTAGCAGTTTGCAAGGTTGTGCATCCCTCCTTACATATGCAGAGAAGGAAGCAGAGCCAGTCTACACCTATGTCAGAAACTAGACGATAAGCATAGCCCCGTAAATAAGGAGAAAACCATATTTTACATGTACTCAGAGCAAAGAAACATAAAGCAGACACAAAGGGATTAATGAAGGACGAAATCATTTAGTATCCGTAGCTCTTTCCCAAATGAAATCTGATGTAGCTCAACTTTATCCCAAAGTGGGAATATCCTTTCCTGTCTCACAAGCTATGTTGTAAAGCAGATAGATAACATATAGAACGATAAGCTACAGCCATAGTACACATAAAGAGAGTCTTAGGGCAAAGATTACCATAAATATTCCCAGAAAGGAAGAAAGGGAATCTGAGTTTCACCTCTAATCTCCTCTGTCTCTGTCTCTGTCTCTGTCTCTCTGTCTCTCTGTCTCTCTGTCTCTCTGTCTCTGTCTGTCTCTCTCTCCTCTCCCTGTCCCTCCTTATCCGCTTCCTCCCCTTCCCACTCTCTAGCTCAGTATGGCTGACCACTCTGACCCACTCTTATTTTCTGCTCAATGCACTTTGGGCTGTTGGTCTAAATTCAGGTTTCTAATGATAGTTTCCATCTCTATGAATTTATATTTATGACATCTAGGTTGGGCTGTCGGTGATATAAAAAATAGGTATCAAAATTTGAAAAAATGACTGTGCTATTTTATAATTCATGTATTTGATTTTTCATATATATATATATATATATATATATATTCTGTCACTTCTGAATTATGGTTAAGCTCTTTAAGGATAGCATACAGTGTAAATATTATTTATCCTTGTTGGTCAGAGAAGTTCAATGTTAAGCAGAAAATACATATTCGAGTGCAACTATTCATTATTTTAAAATTCAGGTAGACCATTTGGAAAAAGCTCAAAGCTGTGCTATTAGGACTTTAGTTAGAATATTGAAATATTTCTAAGGTTTTATTTTGAACAAAATACAAAATGTAACTTTTAGAACACTCTTCTGCCTCATCCATTCTCAGGTTAAGTCCTTACATGGCAATGCTAACTGAAAACCATGCCTCCACAAATATTTGGAAAATCCTTCATGATTCCTCCTCTATGTTGGTCTGAGAGACCAAAAGAAAGGAGCTGAGGGTTAAAATTATGAATAGTTTTATTCAAAAAATGGGAGATTGCCCAAAATTTTAAGTCATGAATAAGCAACAAAAATTAGAGGTAAGGATGAATTAGTACCAATGCTTTGAATGTTCATCAAGTACTATCTTAGCCCTGTAACTATAACTTCTGAAATTCAGCCAATCAGTAATACTCACCTTGAAAATCTACCAGTCAGTGACAATGACACACTACCATCAGTCAGTCAGTCAGTCAGTCAGTCAATCCATCAGTCAGAAAATGCTTTAGTCCACTGTCCATGTTGTCCTTACTACAGTGATCACTCAGATTACAATTCAAAGTTCCATAGTCTCTCTCTCTCTATGTTTTTTTTTTCTTTTTCTGGTACTGGGAATCAAACTCACAACCTCATGCTTACTGGGCAGCCACTGTGGCTCTGAGCTATACGCCCAGCCTGAAGTCTGGTAATCTCTAAAATCTTCATTTAGAAAACTCTGTCCATCTTGGAGGCTTAGGCAGCTTAATTTCTGCTATGCTCACAGAGGCAGTGTGTTACAAATACTCACCACCTGCAGGCAAGCAGGCAGCTCACATTTTTATGCTAGATGGTCGTGAAATTTATTGGAAGTTTGCATCTTCACAATTCTTTCAATAGTTCAACCCACTTGTGGGTATTTATAAATTGAAACATATGAGTGACAGATGTGTGGTGGGGCTATGAGATTACCTTGTCTTGTGGCTGCTTCTATTATCCATGCATGTGTTTATTTGAATCCTCAAATGCCAAAACACTACCCATGCAAAATGATTTTATGTGAATCATCAGAAACAGGTGGAATGTTTGCTGAGGCTTTTAGAATTAGAACATAAAATTACACTGCTTTTGGTAGAAATAATAAAAATATGACTTAATAAATGTATAATGACACAAATGAAATTTACTCAAAATCGAAGCTAAGTATGAATGGCTCTCCTCAGAGCACTAGCTAACCTAACATATCCTGTACTATGCTGCTCAAAAAGCATCACTCCGGACCAGGGAGATAGCTTAGTGGAATAAGTACTTGCCTGGCAAGCAGAAGGTCCTGAGTTCGATACCTGGTACTACCAAACAATAAAATAAAACAAAATAAGAAAAAAACATTACTACTCTATTGGCACTATTTCTACTGCTTAACAAGTGATTATATAAAATAGCTTTCTAATTTCAGCATTTTCCATCAGGCTGAATGATTAATGGGTTTTGGAGATTTTGTTGGAATTTGGTATTCTCAGTTCTCTCATACTCAAATATTCATTGGTTCACTTAAAAACACAATTAAGAAAAATAATACAGTTTTTTGAGATAATATTTCTGTATTGAAGAAGTTCCATATTTTCATTGATCTTTTATGTAAACCATATAATAAATTCCACTTATTCTCTATTTGAACTCCTCAGTTATCTTTTTATCATTAACATTATTCAAGTCGAAGAAGAGCGATGTTATTGAAGTACTTCATCCTGTAAAGAAATTTGTCGAACGCCTGAAAGAATAGCATGCTGAAAAATATGTTCTTTTCAGTGTCAAAACTATTTTAACTATCAATTTTAGTACTTCATAGAAAAAATACTTATTTTAACTGTATAATTATTACAGTACTTTCTGAGACTACTCTTGAAACATGTTTTATGACTTGAAGTTTCTTTTACAGAGTTATTACATGGCAGTAAGCAGAATTCTCATGGGTGGTGTTGAGCAAGGGCATAATTGACCTCCGAGGCAGAGCGCCTTCTATGGAGGACTCAGTATACCTCTAAGGCACTGTACATTTTATTAGGACTCAGTATATCTCCAAGACAGTCAGTCTACCTTCTATTGAGGACCCGATAGATCTCCAAGGCCATGTACTTTCTACTGAGGACTCAGCTGTTTGAATAACCACGGATCAGGAGAATCCACACAACACAAACTGAAAGGATCAGTGAGGCTTTGCCATACAAGATGGTGTTATATATTTTATCAAATCAAATTTGAAGAGCTGTTCTTTGGCTTAACTTTACAGGAGCTCATGCCAGCATAGTGATCCATAATGCTAACATTTATCATGTAAATTCATTAGCAAAAGTTATGTGAACAAAAGAACAAAAATTAATTACAAATTACAAAGAATTTTATAAGTGATAGTTTAAATATAGGAACTACTTAAAAGCCAAAAATCATTGAGAATACATTTCTTAGAGAATATTTAATTCATATACTATATAATCAACATAAATAGGCAATCTTTCCATATTAATATGCCATATCCATTTTCCTTCACTAAATATACCTAGCATTATTTTTATCAAATCTACCTCAGTCTTGTATTTTTTAATATTTACTTATTTATCTATTTATTTGTTATAAGGTCTCATTACATATGTGGGGTCATATTTATCCTCCTGCCTCAGCCTCCCCAGCACTAGGATTACAAGGATATGGCACCATGTCTAGTTTCAGTGCTGGCTAGGCATGGGACTGGCACAGTATGCAGTACAAGAGATCAAATTCGGGTCCTTGAGCTTGCCAGGCAGGTGCTTAGATCACTGTAATATCTCCCTGACCCCTAATTGTCATTTCTATAATAAAGGGTTAGAGGTTTTTGAAAATCTATGTATTTGTATTTTGGGCTCCATATATCTTGAGTTTTTATTTACCACAACTTTTGACTATGAGAAACATCTCTTTACCATCTAATAGTTCTCCATTGCATTGCAAAGAAAGACAATATTCACATATTTTTTTTTACCATTCCCACAACACAAATGCTTGTGGACATTCAATGATCTATTTCTTTAGCAAGTCTTTTTCTATTTCAGTGTTTCTGCATGAAATTGATCTAATGCCCAAAGGAGAGATGTTGTCAGCTCTCATGCATTTTCAGAAAGACACATATGCATTTTGCCTCTCCTTTTTTTATGAGAGTTTTTATTGCTTTCTCTTAAGAACGTATTATGAAAAATCTAATTTCCCTGATGATATGTCGAATTGTGATAATTTTTGAGAGCTAGAACAAAACCCACTTTCCAGATGATGTAAGCACTTCAGCGCCATGTAGGTGGATATTGCTCTTAAGAAATCCTCATAGAATTATCACTTCCAATAGTTCCACAATTATAAGCAGGAACACATTGTTCAGTTTTAATTTTCTGTACATTCCCTGATGAGAGAAAGTCACCACGCCAGACAAGTATTTGAAGAGCTTCGTAAATGAATGTCTCAGTGAGCCAAAGAGAAAATCTTACGGAAATAAACAAAACTGTCTCTTGTGTACAGTTAAGAAGATGTTATTGTGTGTGTCTAGATGTACCCCCAAAGTCTCAAGCAGTCATTGAGGTGGCTTCTAGAGTTTGTGATTAATTCATGATACAGTGCATGGATTATGGGTATGAATGTTACACCTGGGCTGCGGTGGGTAATCTACATGTAATATAAGGGAGAGAGAGAGGCTTGCTAGCTACTGCAGCCACTGCTCCTCTCATTGATCTTCGCTGTTTTCTTCCACCATGAACTGTTGCTCTCTGCCACATGTCACTCTGCCTTGGAATGAGCCAAATATGCACTGAAACCTCCACAAACTGTGAACCAAGGTAGATATTTCTTTCCCTTCCTTAACTTGGGGTGTCAAGTATTTTTGTTCCTGCAATGAAAGAAAAATGACAGAGACAAAGCCCTTGGACACAGTGGGTAAAGGAAAGTTTTCAAAGAAAATCGCATTGTCTCTTTACTCATGAGTATTTGTGTGATTGTGTTTCCATTTACTCTTAGTGAAATAGCATTTGAATCTTGAAAAGAGTAAGTGCAACATGCGTGTATGTATTGAAATGTGGTTGAGAATTAAACAGAGTAGTTCTTGTCTTCAGTTTCTTCTATGTATAGTTAAACTTTCTACAATTTTAGTTGCTTCTCTATGACCAACCCCAGTATGAAATTACTAAGAGGAACACTTTGGGCATAATTTTTGAGTACTGTTATTGCAGAATAATGTCATAACTGTTCTGTTTTATTGCTTATAATCTATTAATGTATCTCGTTTATCAGTTCAATTTATCGCAGGTATTTATTTATACTTTGTACTCCTTGTAGTTTGGGCACTTGCTGGAAGGGATGGAGTTGTGCAGGTGGTATTCGTCAGGGAGAGGCTAATATTATACCCAAGAAACCAGTACACAACCTAAGAAGTACATTTTATAACATCTCACAATCCATATTTCCCACCTTATCTTACCTCTTGGCTCTGTCACAAACATGGTAACACAATGGATGTTATATCCTTTAAATTTTTTTCTTTACATGTATAATTAATCATAAGTATTTAATTGGCATCATCTCCTCTTTTTGATCTTTATAAAACCAGAAATAACCTATATGCAGAGTTCAGGAATTAATTATGCCATAATCATCTGTATTGTAGCATGTAGCTTTATTTCATTGCATTAAATATACAAAACATTCGAACAGGTGAATAAATAATTCTATATTTCATTTCCCAGAATATTTCATCTCTCTTTTCTTTTTCTATCCTTCCTGTCCTTCCTTTTCAGTGCGTCTTGTATCTCTTTTCCTCCTTAACATCCCTCCCTTCCCTTTTGTGTCTCCCCTTTTTCCCTTTCCGTTTTCTTACGTTCCTCCCCCTCCTATTTTCCCAGTTTGTCTCCCTCCTCATCCTTCTCTCTCCCCCCACTACCTGTGTTCTTTATTTCCTATGTTTTCTCTTTCCTTCTTTTTTTTTTTGTCTGTTTTGAGACAGGGTCTTGCTATACAGTTCAGGCTGGCCTTGAGCTCACTTTTGTAACCCAAGCTGGTCTCGAACTCGCACCGATCCTCCTGCCTCAGCCTCCCGAGTGCTAGGATTACAGGTGTGCGCCACCACGCCCGGCTTACCTATGTTTTCTATTTCTTTCTGTCCCTTCTTTTAATTTTTTTCGATTGTAATAGCTTTGCCACTACTAACTTAGAATATTCTTTTGATTTAAGGCAGGACTAAATCACACAGTGTACCATGTGCAAATGGAATTGTTGGATTAAAGAATATTCAAACTCATAAAAATGGGGTACCTTATTTCTGCTAATACCACACTTTGATCAGAATTGGTTGCTTCATCTACTCTTTGATAAGTGGATTTGTCTGACTTCTCAATTGTTATGGGATTTAGCACCAGTAGGAATAATTTTTTTCAAGAGTACTTAAATGAAAATTTATTATTCTTTCCTTGCCACTAATGAAATGAAACATTGTTTAATGAGTGTAACCATGTCCTTCTTCCAGAAGATTCTTTGTTGTGGTATTTCCTTAGTTTTCTGTGGTGTTTTTCTCCTTTTTTTAATTGATTCACAGGGGTTTTACTAATCCTTTGTAAATTTCACGTACTACAAACATCTCTCAGTTTGTGGCTGTCTTTTCAGTGTCTTCAGGCTGTCTTGTTCAACAGAAGCCATTAATTAGTAAGCAATGGAATTTATCCACTCCTTAATGCTTAGCATGAATTTTAATTTCATGGATTTTTCCCCTAGCTCAAATGCAGAAAAATGACAAATATTACTCCCAATTTTATTCTAAGAATTAAAAATCCCCCTTTGAAATTTTAAGTCCTTAATCTATCTAGAATAGTTTTGTCCATATAATGGAAAGTAAGAATCCAACTGAAGGATCTAATTTATGTGGACAATTAATCAATCACTGTTATCAAATAAACCTTCCATTCCATAATGCCATCAACAAAGCAACCAATATCAAATGCTGCTGAGGCTCTGGGAAGAAATCAACCCTTCTCCATAGTTGGTTAGACTGTACACTGATACAACCACTACGAAAATCAGTATGGAGATTCCTCCAAAAACTCAAACTATACATACCATTTGACCCAGCTATTCTCTTTCAACCTGTTTTCCCAAAAAAGATAAAGATATACAATTTTCTCTTCATGGAGTTAAACACTCTTGCTTCTCCCCATTATCTAATATATATTAGATATTTTATGTAAGAAAGAAATTTACATATCAGGCAAAGGGGCGGAAATTGAGACATAGAGAAAGACAAGGGAAATGAAATGAAAAGAGATTATATACATAGCTGGACTTTGAGGGATTTTCTCCATTTTGAGGAAGTTGGCAAAAAGGATGCCTGTAGATTTTTTACGTGTAAGTATCAACTGTTTAAATATTGTAGGATAAAAATAGAAGTTTCCAGTGACTCACTGAAAACAATTTTGCTTTCAATGAAACACTTATGTCATATTTATTTTATTTTTATTTTTTAATACTTTTAATAAGAAATAGCAATGACACAGTTTTAAAACACATTAGTAGAACAGCCACAATAGCTAAAACAATGCATATTGTTGTCTTCATAGTAGTTGTTTTAGAGTACAAGATGCAAATGTGATAACTTTCTAAGCACTATTGGTACAAATATTTCTTCTCATTGAAGTAAGATAAATTAGTTGTATACATAGTCCAATATTCCACAATAGTAGTGGGTTATTGGCAGGACTGGCAATGGTGGAAGCTGTTCATTTGAGCCTTTTACAGTTCAGCATACTAATCCGGCTTTATGTTTTATGCCTTGTAGTTAAACTTTTTTTGCTGGGTGGTTAAGGCCAAGTTAAGGCAAGGCTTATATAACAAAACATGTAACTTCTGTATCTGACAAGGTATGTGATATTCAGGGAAAAAACACTGATGTTAAGCTCAAGTGACTGAGTTATAGGGTAATAGTATCAATAAGCTTCTCTTCTGGCAGGTTAACAACTTAAGTGTGCAGACCAAAAAATTAGAGAAAAAGAAGGGCTACAAGGATAGCCAAAAATTTGGCCCTGGCCCTTCAGGTTCAGTGAGGACTCAGAATGTAAGAGAGCCTGCACTGTAACATCTTATTTCAGTTCTTAAGTGGCTTTCTCTAAGTACAATATACCTTTAATCTGCAAAAAATAAGCATAAAATATCTACTAACAACTTTGTCCTTTCTGGCTCATGAAAAGACATCCCAGAAAGACTGAATACAGAGCATTAGGAGAGTTTATCTGACAATAATCCAGTGCTCCTTTGTTCTGATCAATGCAATAGCTATTCCACGGAGCAAGTAAGACAAGATTGACCTTTTGCTCACCACAATGCTAAGGAACACTGGGATTTCAAGATACAAAGGCCACTACCTCATATTTGGTATGTTTATTTCCATATGAAAGGTAAATCTTACAAATGCATTTTTCCATATTACCCAACCCATCTGTTCTTACAACTCTTATTTTTGTTTCATAAAATATTTGTATCTCAAATCCACATTATATCCTTATAGTTATTTTCCTCAAATAATGTTTTCATTCATTCACACAGAGACATAGATACTTCTTTATTTTGAAAGCAAACATAGTTTTCTTCTTGTCAGTTTGCAGCACTTTTTCCTGACCTCAAATATAAACACATAGCTATGGGTCATTGGTTGCCTTTTAAAGGAAGATGAATCAAAACTAAACCAGAAGCCATATAGATTTGCAAACAAACTTTTAAAAGAAAAAAAACCTCTATATGGCTAGTAGTACTCATCTTGGGACAAAGTCAATTTCTGAAGAGACTGAATTTATAATACTGATTTTTAACTTAAAGGTAGAAACAGAACTAGAGAAGATCACTTTTAATATGATTACTATAACAACACATTTAAGAGCTTGATGTAGGTATTGTTATTTATTTATTCATTTATTTATTAATTTTTATATTATGACTGACTCAGCCTTCCCTGGGGGTGAGGCTGTCACAGCATGTGATACTGGGGATCAAACCGCAGTCCCTGCAGTTACCTAAGCTTTCCTAAGCAAGAGCTTTAGACTGCTGAGACTTCTCGCCCAGCTGGTATCATTGTTTTTAAACTGTGTTTGAGAAGGCCAGCCAAATAGTTTAGTGGATTAAAGCACCTGCAAGCAAGAGCAGGGGCCTAGGGCTCAATTCCTGGGCCTGCCATGCGGGCCCCACCCCTGAGCCTGGAGAGCTCTAAGCATGTAATGGAGACTGGGCGTGGTGACTCAAGCCTGTAATCCCAGCTCTTGGCAGGCTGTACACAGATGGTTCACTTGCAAGTCTGACCTAGTAGTGAGACCCTGAACACACTGGAGACCATTCCCTAAATTACCAAAATGAAAAAGTATATAATAAACTATATCTGATTGAACAATAAGATTATAGTATTATCAAAATTGTCCGAAGACCAATTATAACATTCAATAGCTAAATACCACAATTACAAAAGAATTAACTATTGAAAAATATGTAAATGCTTACCACCAATTCTACTGGGTTGTAACTAACTTCTGTCAAAAGATCTGCATACTCAGCTGAATCTCTGAAGTCTGATATTTTAGATATTAGAATGTAGATACAAAGCTATGTGCTTGACAAGTATTGACTGTATCTCGATAGAAAGAAAGGACTGAACGTGAGGCCTTACTAAAATAGTACTACACATTCAGCAGACTTTGAAATGGAGATGTGTATCAAGGAAGTACATGCCTGGGACTTTCAAAATAAACACCCTTGGAAAGAGTAATGGGGACAGTGTAGGGTGGAGTAGGAAAACTAATCACGTTCAGTGTCTCAGCAGATCGTGTTGGGCACCCAGAACTGAGAAAACCATAGGTATTAAAAGGGCATTTTGCTATTCATAATTGTATTGAACTTCTATTTATTACAGCATTCAGGTAGCATCTAGGCTTGACATCATTGCTCCAAGTCCCTTGAACATTTGAATTTACCCTGGATTACAACTTGTAATTCACTTGTCTGGTGGTTCTGAGAATTATAGGAAGCCTGACTCCCTGCTTAAGACAGCGGCTTGCCGGGCATGGTGGCTCACGCCTGTAATCCCAGCACTCGGGAGGCTGAGGCAGGAGGATCCGTGCAAGTTCGAGACCAGCCTGGGCTACAAAACTGAGCTCAAGGCCAGCCTGAACTGCATAGTGAAACCCTGTCTCAAAAAGGCAAAAAAAAAAAAAAAAAAAAAGAGCGGCTCAACACCATTTTTCTTCCTTTTACATTGGAGCCATTGTTGCAAAGGTCATTTCTCTGTATTCAAGCCACAATATTGAAAGTGCTAACTCCTGTTTTTTGTTTTTGTTTTGGTTTTTTCCTTACACCACACAGCAGATCCATCTTTTGTGACTCAACTTGAATTCTAAATATCTCTTGATTCTCCATTGTCTTCATCCTATTACTCTTTCTTAATTCAAGATTTTTTGTGTGTGGAAGCAGAAGTTACTGAAGACATCTCCTGATGGGTTTCTCAGATTTAACTCTTGTCCTATTTGTTCTGAGATTCATTCAGCAGTCACTATATAATCAATCAAAGTAGCAAACATGCTTGTGTCATGCTTTTCAAACCTTGCAAAAAAGTCCAATGGCATTAATTATCTTATACCTCCTGCCAATCTGACACCTGCAGTCATGTCCTCTTGCCTTTTACAGGTCTTCCATTCCCCTGGCTCCTGTTCACATATTCTTGTCCATCATTCTTTCGCCCACCATCTATACTCACCCATTCAATTTTCCGAGCCAAATGTCACCTCCAAAGCATTAGTACTACTCATAGTACTAATAATACTGGCAATGATAACTTTGACTCAGAGGCCCCAGGAAATAGACTGGGATAACTGTGCAACCATATATTGTCCTGCATAGGCAAAGCGTGGGGGAGTTAGGGGCAGAATTCAGTCTAATTGGGACTTTCGTTAAAGAGAGTAAATAGTTGCTTGAAAATATGACCAAATTTTTCACACACACACACACACACACACACACACACACACACACACACACACACACACATGCCCTGGTCTTGCAGTATTTGGATGGCTAAGAGTTTAAGTCATTCACTACTCATATAACCTTCAGCATCATGTTCCATATTTCCCGGCGTTATGCTAAGACTGAAGCACTTTTTGTGCTTGCCTGCTGAATAAGCACAGGAGCAGGCTAGAAGAACAAATGATTCCAAGGGGTTGAATAAGCCAGTCCTGTATTACAGTCTTGGACAAAATGTTTCCTAAGTGACCAGCGTGTGTTCACGCAGAACTCAGTAGAGTCTGACTGAACAATTCACAGAAAAGGGGGCAGATACAATATAACACAGAAACGATATGCTTTTATTCCTACCTTTGTCAGTTATTAGGTGCCTAAAGGTTCCAATGAAGAGGCAGTGTCCTCAGGGAGAGAATCCTTCAGGTCCTAGGCAAGCTTTGTCATTAACGCCATATCTGAAATGTGGCATACAGCAAAGATAGTGACAAAGGAACAATGACCTGCCTACCAGTTTGACCTCTACAATCCGTGACTTATGTTGACAAGAGCAGGGAAGCCAAATGGCTTGCGTAGGTGCTTTCTTGTTAATAATTTATCATTTTATGTAAACATTCTACCTCTGCTCTCTTTTTTTTTAATCAGTGTCTCAGAATGGAGTTGTTGAAACAAACGAGGACACAAAGGATAGTATCTCTTTCATTCAAGAGTTCGTTTTTTTGTCTCAGACTTTTGTCTCACTACTGTCCCACACAGTGATCCCTAAACATCGTACACCCTTCTATTCTCTACACAAAGCTGAACTTACCTGCCTATATCCTTGGTGCATTGGCTTAAATATTTTTCTCATATTCTAGTTATGCATTATGAAAGCCCACCACATCTGATGATTTGAGCATGCTATTAGATTAAGTGACTCTTTAGGAGAGTAACTTTCTTCTGGGCTTTCTACCTAGGAAAGTACATAGATAGGAGTGCTTGAGGGTATTCTTTTTCATTATTTTATTAGTACATGTGTGTACTAATCTTGTTTACTTTCCTGTATGAAATTGGTGCATGTACATAACACATCCCAATTCCTTTCTCCCATTCACTTACCCTTTCCCTGCCTACTCTTTTCTCTCTATCTTTTGGCCCATTCCTATTTATCTACATGTTTTCAGTATATAATGTTTGCATTCCTTATGTTGCAGTGATATATCTACATAACACAACCCAATTCCTTTGATTTTCATCATTGATCCCTTCTCTCCCTCCTCTATCATCTATCTCTTGATCTTCTCAGGTGAGAAAGGTTTATCTCCCTCCTCTTATTATCTCTCTTTTGGGTCTTTGTTTTTATCTTGAGTTTCTCATCTAGGAGAAATCAGGTAATATTTATGCTTGTGTCTCTGACTTATTTTACTTAGAATTATGGCACCAAGATGCATCCATTTTGCAATACATTCCCCAAATTTATCTTTCTTTGTAGCAGAGTAGTGTTCCCTGATGCATAGATGCTACATTTTCTTCATCCACTCATTATTGATGGACTTATAGGTTACATTCATATTTCATTGCAATATGATGCCTTTAACTCTTTTTTTTTTAATTTTTTTTATTTATTATTTTTATTCTTGTTTCAGAACCTTTGTTTATTCACTCATTTTTATGGCTGTCTCAGCCTTTAACTCTTTAAGAAAGATACATAGGAGAATAGAGAGGCCCAATGGAAAGTCTGGATGGAATATTTTGAGGAATCTCCACACTGATTTCCATAGTGGTTGTACTACTTTACATTTCCACCAATATTGTAATAGAGCTCCTTATCCCCTGTATTCCTTTATTCTCAGGAGAGCTATTCCTTCTCTTGGAGGAGCTTGCTATGCTGGTTTCCTTGATATGAATTTATCCATTTTCATTGGTCAGAGGAGCTCAGGACCTTGTTATTGCTGAAAATGGCAGCAATTCACTTTGGAGGAGCTCTGGTCCTTACTTTGACCATCACTTCCTAGCTCTGGAAGGAAGGTAGTACACAGCTCAGTCTCCTGGAGAAGCTTGTCACTCTAGCTTTCCTGATATGAACTCGCCTGTTATCAGCAGAGGAGCTCGGGACCTCAGTACTACTGAGGATGGCAGTGGTACTTGTAGAGGAAGCTCTAGTTCTTATTTCAGTGCTGTTACCTGGCTCCAGTGCAGTTCCCTCAGCCTGCTGACACAGATCCTTCATCTGACTGGTACATATTTTCCAGCTTCCAGCACTGACCTTGGGACCTTTTCAGTACAGAGCCTTGAAACAGGCCTGCATGAGACATTCTTGCAGGCTCTAGGTCCCCAGTTAGTTCCATAGGGACATTGTGATGGACTCTAGGTCTTCAGCTGGACTCATGCATGACATTGCTGTGGAATCCAGGCCCTGATCTGGATTTTTTGGATCCTTAATGTATGGACAGATTTCTGTACTCTAGTACTTGAACTCACTGGATGGCTACTGTAAACAGTCATATAAAGTATGTGTACTGTACTATATTATTTTCCTTGCACCCCTGACTACAAGTTCATTAAAGTTTTTGAAAATCAACAGTGAACTGGTCCAGTGCTTGCTTTTTTTTAGGTAGTTTATTTACTACTGTTTTAATTTCACTGCCTCTTATTGAATTTTTCAGGGATTTTTTGATCTCTTTGATTTAGTTTTGATAATCTTATGTGTCTAGGAACCCACTTTCCATTGGGCCTCTCTAGTCTCCTTTGTATCTTTGTCAAAGAGTTAAAGGCATCATATTATAATTAAATATGGTTGTAATCTATAAGTCCATCATTAATGAATGGATGAAGAAAATGTAGCATTTATGCATCAGGGATTTAGAATTCTCTAAATCTACCAAAATTCAAATCTGCCAGTTTGTTAATTGATATTTTTTTTTACAGTATTAGTTATAATTTTACCTATTTTGTTTCTAACTAGATTGATTTGAGGTCTCTTTTTTTCCCATTCTTCTCATTATATTCATCAATAATTTGTGTGTTTTACTTGTTTATTGAAGAACCAACTCTTAGATTTATTAACCCTTTTTATGCTGGCCTCAGTCTCTGATTTCTTCTCTAATATTTTCAATTCTCTTCCTTGTATTTGATGAGAAATTGGAAAAATATGGGAGGCTTAATTAGTTTAAGCATTAAGCATTCTGCTAGAAAGCAGCAAAAGCTGAAGTGAATTCCAGGCAACTTAAATCCTAGGATAAACTAATTGTCTTGCTGCCCTTCACTAAGGGAACTCCTATGTTCCAGAACATAAAGCACAAAAAAATCTTCAGTTCCAGTAAAATAGGCCAAAACCTTGTTGCTAAGCCAAAGTAAATTAAACACTGTATTAATGCTTGACCATATGTCTTTTCTAACAAATTTCCAAAGCTTGGCACCTTTCTCCTTCTAAGTATTATGGCAAGAACTTTCCCTCCTACAGCTGTCATTTTGTGGAAGTACACCAGGTCTATATGTTCATATTCTGGATTTCCCACCAATAAGCAATTTTAAATCTACTATTTTGGCTTTCATGATATTTGTTATCTCTTTATCCCTCCAATTTATTAAAATATTGCTAATTCACCTCCAACTGTATATTTAGCTTCACTGAAGCCACAAAAGAAAAAAATGATGCAGATATGTACAGCTGAAATAAAAGTCCAATGATTTCCTGTGGTTAGATATAATGAATACTCATTACAAATGTCTTGGCATAAATGTGGAGTGAAATTAACAATAATGACCACTGTCAGGACAACATTTGGGAGAACTGTATTCAAGAATTTACACTAATTACATCACAGTGTGCAAATAAAAGAACCAAAATTAATTCTTATTATTGCATTAAAATGGCATTCAGTGGAAGAGATTTATGTTTGCAAGGAACACAAACTTCACTGCTGGTCCACTATCCTCCCAGGAATAGTGACGAGACATAAAAGAGATAGGACTCAGAAAGAAAATATACTTTAATATTTGATAAATAAGTTACTTCCTATTTATATGCCCCAGCACAAAGGAGTTACTTTCTATTTACATGCCCAGTCATGAAGTGGAATTTCAGCAAGAAAGTGGGGAGAGCACAAAGCATAGTATAGTAAGGTATATGAGCTTCATATTCAGAAAAACTCAGTTTAATATCCAGAACCCTGTTTGATGTGTGCGAGTTACTAAGCAGGTCCCAAAAATGCTCTAAGTCTCAGAAGTCAGAGAAATATATTACTTATGGGTATATATTATCTCACATATTATATAAGTTAATGTGTTTGGTGCCATGACAACACCATATGAGTTTTTAAATCATGTGGATGGAATTTTTTCTCCGTTGGTGGTAGGCATATTAATAGAATCATTCTCTATTTAAAAAATATAGAGTCTTAATTTGGGGTAAATATTACAGCAATTCTTCAAAAACTATATCATGAAAAGATTTTTTTCTCATAAGTATATGCCCAAATGAATGGGTGAATGATTTGGGGTAGGGATGGAAAAGTAATAATATTACATAAGATGAAGCTTCTGGAAGTGTAAGGAAAATACCCACACATACAATTATGTTTATTCTGGTTAGAGAAAAATAACGTAAACATTTCAGAAAGCTTATTCTTTAAAAATGTTACTTCAGACTTACACTTGGTTTTAGAACCCCTAGGTTTAATACCTCTATCACACTGGAAGAGATTTCCTTATTTAAGCTATCGAAGTGATTTTTGCATTTACCTTAATGACACTGTGAACACCAGACAGTGGTCTATGTGCACATCAAGGTCCCTTTTTTGTTCCCTGAAGTATATAGGATCTATGTTAAAAGTTAGACTTTCACTCCTTTACTCTTTTCACTCTTTGAGCTTTATTCCCATTAAATTCAATACTATAAAGTGGGAGTACTATGAGAAAAAATTCTTCTCTTTGTATTATTGTTAAACAAACAAACAAACTCACACACACACACACACACACATATACTGTGTTAGATTTCTTTATGTTTTCTCATTCTCTACTCTCAGGTGTAATACAGCTTTAATAGCAAATTTAGTAGTATCACTCAAGCAGTAAAATTAAGAATAAAGAAGAAAACCTTAGTTAAATATCAAGTTGAATTGGATTCTAAAATTAAAAATAATTATGCCCCATTACAATGCATATCATATATGACATTCTTGGAACAGAGAATCAATTCTAATACTTCTAATGTCTATTATGCTAGCTACTATGACCTCAAGATGAAAGAAGATATGGTTAAAAGGGTGAAAACCTTAGAGTGATTATATGACCATGCACGAAATTAAAAAGCCAGCAAAGAAACTCAAAGGACTATATTCACTTAGGGACAGAAACAAGGCCACGGAAACAGTCCACTCACCTCACCTCCCACACTATCCATCTTGACCTTATGACCAGGTTGCTGAGTAACAGAAAAAGAAATAATGCGCACAAAACAGGTGACAGAGTTTGGCAAGATGTATTCAGTAAGCTTTTTTAGTAAAATTAGGGTCCTGATGTTATGCTCATGCTATGTAATGTTTCCATATAACATTTCAGTATAAATTTATTTTGAAGAGTAAAATCAAAAGTAAGAAAAACAAAAACAGGGTAGCATACAATAATATATACACTATAGCTTTTACAAACAATAATAGCTGCTTAACAATGATTGACATATTAGCTGATTTTATCATCAAATCTGTTGCTCAGATTAACAAACATAGTTAGGCAAGATTGAACACGACTGAATATTATAACACGAGCTTTCAGGAAATCTTAAATTTTCATTCCTGTCTTTTTCTTTTATTACCTTTTTCTAAAAAAAATATTTTAAAGAGAGGGTAGCAATAATTGATATGACATTAGAAGTAATACACATTTAGATGGCCAAGATGACAGGTAGATAAAGCATGACTTTGGTGTTAAGCAATGCTGTCCTCAATGTCATTGATAATTTTTGCAGATACCAGCAGACAGTTAGTCAAGGAGAGAATTATATACATTAACTGCTATTTTTAAAAAATTGATGGAAGTTCCTAGTAAAATCACCTCAGCCTTCTTGTACATATACTTGCATATTTTCCCCTGCCTTTTTTCTATCTTGTCTTCTTTCTCCCCTCATTATTGTTTAATTCTTAAGCTCTATTTCTCTCCATTTTACTGTATCCATCATATCTTTGAGGTTTTACTTCTTCTTTTTGGTTCTTACACTAGGCAAACAACATTATATTTATACATTTGGGTCTGACTTCTTTTACTTGAGTATAGGCTCAAGTTGCATGCACTTAAATATGCCAACTTCAAGTTTGTCTTTTTTTTACAGCTGAGTAATATTCCAGTGCATAAAAATACCACATCTTTTACATCCATTTCTTGGCTGATAGGCATTTTGGTTGTTTCTGAGATTTGGCAATGAGAAACTGGGTTACTATAAACATGGGTAGATATACATCATAATGGTATGATGTTTTCAGTTCTTTGGTGAAATTTTCCAGAAGGGAAGGAACTGGATTGAATCGGATTTTTAGTCAAAGGTTGTGAGGGGTCTCCATACTGTTTTACATACTGGATGTACCAATCCACATTCCCACCAGTGTTGGAAAAGGGCTCATTTATCCATGAAGCCTCTGTAGCATTTGTTGATAGTTGACTTCTTTAGGATAGCCATTCTTTCTGGGATGAAATGGTATATCAAAGTTGTTTTAATTTGCATTTCTCAAATGGCCAGTGACATGAAGCACTTTTACATGTATTTAGTTGCCTCTTGTATTTCTTCCACTGAGAAATGTACATTTATCTCAAATGCCCATTTTTGGGTTGAGTCTTCAAATTTTGAGGTGTAATTTTTTGAAATTCTTTATCTATTCTAAATAGAGGATCTTTGTCTGCATGATTATCTGCTAAGATTATTTCCACATTGGTGGGTTGTCTTTTCACTGTAATGATAATTTCTTTTGACTTGCAGAAACTTCTCCATAAAAGGAGGTCCCATTTGTTAATTTTTTCTAGTATTTCCTGTGCAGTTTGATTTTATTCATGAAATTGTTGTCTACCGCTACATCTTCAAAGTTTCAACCTACTTTTTCGCCTAAGAGATTTATTGATTCTGTTTTAATCTTCAGATCTTTAATCCATTTTGACTTTAGCTTAGTGCATGACAATAGACTCAGATCTAGTTTTACTTTTAGGCATGATTTTGAAAGCATTGTTTACTTTTACTTTTCACTGAAGATTTTGAAGAGTATTGGGATTATATCTTCTGTACATTCCTTTTTAGAATTCAGCCATGAATCCATCAAGACCTGGACTGGCTTTGTTAAAAAGGTTTTTTTTTAATTATTATTATTAAATTTCAATTTTATTGGTTGATATTTGGTTATTCATTGTTTTTGTATCTTCTTGTTTCAGCTTTGGTAATCTGTTTCTTTCTAGGAATCTGTCCATATCTTTTGTGTCTTCAGTTCTGTGAGAATAAAGATTTTCGAAGTAGCTATTATTGATGATCTAAATTTCCACAAGGTTTGTAGTAATTTCACCTTTTCATTCATTATTGCTTGAATTTGAGTTTTTTTCTTCCCTCTTTTTGATGAGGTTAGCTAGTGGCTTATCAATTTTATTTAATCTTTCAAAGAACCAGCTTTTTGATTTGTTAATTTTTGTATTATTTTCTTTATCTCAATTGCATTAATTTCTCTTCTAATCTTATGATTTCCTCCTGTCTTTGACCTTTGGCCCTGTTTTGTTCTTCTTTTTCAAGATACTCGAGGTGTAGCATTAGGGTATTTATTTGGTCCTGTTCTATTTTTGTCTGAGCTCAGAGCTATAAATTTCCCTCTACGAACTGCTTTCATAGTGTCTCACAAATTCCAATAAGTTGTGCTTGAATTTTCATTGTATTATAGACATTTAATTTCATCTGTAACCCCTTAATTGTTATGGAGGATGTTATTTAGTTTCCATGTGTTCATGGGGTTTTTGTGGTTTCCTTTGTCATTTATTTCCAGTTTTGTTCTAGTGTGGTAACTGTTGCCATGCAACTTTTGACGAAATTAAATTGCAAATATGATCTGTAAATTCAATATTTATGTAGCAGAAAAAGTTCATCTTATTCATTTTACTAATCTCTTTTGAAGATACGCGAAGATTTTTCTCATCATTTAGAGAAATATTTGTATTTACTGGTGAATTTTCTTTACTATCTGTTACAGTTTGTTTATAGGTGTCCCCCCAAGGCTTCATGGAGTCATAGGGTGGCTTCTGGAATTTGCGATAGATTATTGTGAGTGCGGGTGCTGCGTCTCCCCTGGGGTAGGTGATTTGCATTTGTGCGGAAAGGAGAACTTAGCTGCTGCTACTCCTCCTCTAGCCCTTGCTCTTTGCCATGCACCACGAAAGGTTGTTTTCTGCCATCCTCTCTGCCTGAAAGTCACCTGAATACGGAGTAAAACCTCCAGTAACTGTCGGCTAAACAAGGCTTTTCTTCCTTTATTTTGGGTGTCTGGTGTTTATCCCAGCAATGAGAGAAGAGTAACTAAGACACCACCTATAGACTTTGGAGAACAAATCAAAACCATCCCATCTGTAATTAAATGAAATATGTCAGTGAAGATAAATTTTCAAAAGAAGAATCGTGGATGGCCAAGACACTCAGCCAAAACTTCTTCAGTCAAGTGCTTGTTCCATTTGTCTCACTCACCTTCTGCCACTCATAAATCTTCCTGCACAACAAGAGGATAGAAGGTGTAATTTGTTATTGCACAAAAGAAATGTTTGAAGATAATGCATGCATTTCAAGGGAGTAAAGAAATCACAATGATTCAAAAGGCAACCAAAAAAAGAGATAAAAATTAACATCTTAGAATAAAAATAGCCAAGTAAAGTGGGTAAAATAACTCTCTGGATAAATAATCCATACAAGATATTGTACTCCAACCCATCAGTGACTGGTAAAATCCGTATATTTGACCTTCAGATTCAGTTCATTGTTTTCATAGTCTATGTGAGAAAAACTAATTTAATTAGACTATCTTTTATGTCCTTAATGAATCAGAAATAATTTTCCTGGTCTCTAAGGATTATAAAATTTTCAGTGGAGGTTGTACTCCTATTCTGTTTTTAAAAATATTTGATGATTGGAAGACCTTAAAAAAACCACTGCTTAAAATATCAAAATTTCACATGTGTATCTAGTCATTAGACTATATTATGATTTGTAATAAAGGACATTCCCATTCAAATTGTTTAAGCTTAAATAGATTGTCTTAAAAGTCTCTGTGACTGTGCTGGATTTGTCCTAACTGAAACAATAATAACCAGCCATAGGTAGCAAGCAAGCCCTTCCACAGTGGCTGGTCTAAACTGAGACATGCTTTAGATAACAGATCCCAAAACGTTAATATTAAAAAAGAAGCATGTGTTGTATTTCTTTCATAATTCCCTGTGATTTCAAGAAACAATCACTTAGATATATCAAGTTTAATGCATATATTATTCAAATTAATTTTATCCTTTTAGATTTTTTTCTAAGCAAGGCTACTAAACAATACAAAATCACACACATTCCCCATGCCTGTAGCCTACAGTATATCTCTGTTGAGAGCCTTTATGCAGAGAATTTTCAATTGTCATAGAGGAAGCAGTTTGATGGCGTGCTGCTTGCTATGTCTGTGGCAAACATAACTTGCTGATTATGTAGAGTTCTTCAAGCAGTTGTTAAATGAGCAACCAGAGTGAGGATGTTGTGGTCCTATTACCTATTTGACCCTGAAAAGGTGTGAAATTCACTATGGAGAAGATAAATAAACTAAATTACTCTAAGGGTTGTTACTCTATAAAGTTCTTTATGGTGAAAAGTACTCCTATTTTTACTGTTCTTCTTTAAAGTCTCATACACCTGAAGCACAGAATCCTGCACTCAACAACAAATGTATGTTTAAAATATATAGTTAGACAATATGTATAACAGACGTGATCATTGTTAACAAGGGATATTTTGTGTCACTGTTGTGTTTTAACTTAACAACCAAATACACACTAATTTGATATTTCTCTCTTCTTCTTCTTCTTCTTTTTTTTTTTTTTTTGTATTTTAGGAAAAGGTCTACAGGGTGTTCAGGATCTTACTACTAGGTCAGATGTGTAGTGATCCACTTGTTTACAAACTCCCAACAGCTGGGGTTACAGGCTTGTACCACTACACCTATCTCAATTACTATCTCAGCATGCCCTGGGGGGTGGGATCTGTACAGCAGGACCCGGGATCAAACCCCCAAGCCCCTGCGCCTCCTTGAAGGTGCTTTGATAATTCATTGTGAAGATATCATAAACAGATGTATAAAGACTGACAAATTAGAGTTGAAAACAGAAGCATTAATGACTACATATTTGATATAACCAATAAAGTAAAATAATAAGAACAGAATCCAATTGTACTAAAGGGAACTTCTTCTTCTTTTTTTTTTTTTTTTTTTTTTGTGGGGAGGTACCAAGGATTGAATTCAGCACCCTTGGCTTGCCAGAAAACCATTTATTCTACTGAGTTATCTCCCCAGCCTTGGGAAGTTCTATTATAAGAAGATAGTGTATACATACATATATTATACATGATTTTAATTCTTTTTCAATGATTCACTAAAGACAATTGTGAAAGTGTAACACATTATTAGAAATGGCAAGTTTCTCTGCCACATAAGGTAATGTGATTAAGGCTTATTTTCAAACTCACAATTATTTCATGTAACAGAAAAAACCCTTTCGGATTTAATCAGTAAGTATTTTTGTGCTTAAAATACATAATATGTGGCCCCAATGGAAAAAAAAAAATCCAGCACTGAATTATTCATTGTAGCCATAAAATCAAGGGAAGCATTTAGTTCAAAGGTTTATTTGTGCATTGCTATTCATTGATATAGAAGACAGAAGATCTAAAGTTGTCTGCTAAGTAGAGAGTTACGGATTGAGAGAATATGTAAAGTACCCTCTCTTTTAAGAGATGAATATGAAATATTCACTGAGAAATGTATGAAAAGTGGACACAGAAACCAAGTGTGAAAAAGCAGTAAGTGCTGAAACCTAGAACAATCAGAGCAATAAAACCAATAGCGCAGCAGTGGAATATAGATCAAAGTACAGCATCAACATCAAAGTACATACTAAAACTAATGATTGAAAAAGATAAATTGATTGATTGATTGAAATAGATAGGTAAGCACACCTTTCTTGCATAGTACCTATAATATTCTGTATATAATCTATGCCCTAGGAGGTAGAGAATAGTCCAATCTCTGTAAATACAGAGTGAGTATTTACAGTGATCTCATTCCAAGCAACATTAAGGAACAAAAAAAAAAAAAAAATCATCATATTAGGGAGGAGAAAGCTGACAATTACAACCTCAGCATGTGTCACTCTGGTCCCCATGATCAAGGATAAATTATGCTTGTAGTATTCACCTATGATAAAGATATGATATGAAAGGCCTATTTCTTCTGTGCTATTTTTTCAAAATCTGTACCTTCAGTCTAATCATAAGAAAAGAAGATAATACACAAAATCTCAAAGACAGTCTATGAAATACCTTACCAGTACTCCTCAAAGCTGTTAATTTCACAAAAATTGAGAAAAGACTGAAACTGTCAGTTTGTACAAACCTAAAGAGACAGGCTGATGAAATAGAAAGAGAAATCTTGAATTAAGACCCTAGTCCAAAAAATATTTTAGGTAAAAGCTAGGGAGATTTAAATAAAGTGTGAACTTTAAATAGTAATTCATTGTAGTAATTCATCAAGTATCACACATAAACCACACTAGCATAAATTGTTAATAGTAAGGAAAAACAGAAGTAGCATGCATTTATGAGAATTTCTGTATGAATTTCTCAATTTTTCTGCCATATAAACCTGAGATTCTAAACTAAGAAGTTTGCTTTTATATTAATACATGTTGGCAGTATATAATGATCGTATTCATCATGGACTGTTTGAACATATGTACAACATATGTCAATACATTTTTTTCTCTTTTTTTGTCTCCTTCCCTTTCTACCCCCTCCAACCCTTTTTGCCCTCCTCATTAAAAAAGTGCTGTATTCATTTTCCAACTTTGTTCTTTCTTGAAGTTCTTTTTCCCTTCCTTTCCTCTCTTCTCCACCTCCCCATTCTCATCTTCAAATTTGAAAAGTTTCTCCCTTTTACTCCTTGTTTGTACTTTGGATTTCCCATACAAAAGAAGCAGTATGGTACTGTGTTTAAAGTACCTAATCAGTTTCAATTTTCAAAAAGGAGGGCATGGCTATCTATCCTTCCCCATCATTTGGCACACAGAATAGGCAGACAATAAAAGAAACACACTGAGGTAGCTATTTAAGAGTCCATATAGACATCAATTGTTCCTCACGTCCATTTAGAAAATGAGAACAGTAGTGTCTGTTTCTTCAGAGGATTGAAAAACTGAATGAGCAGCATGGGCAAAATATTGATAGCTCACCTTACACAAAATGGGCTTGAAATTAACATAATTAATATTAGTGGGAGTAGTTGAAATATGCTATTCTTACACACACACACACGAAACAATTCTGTTTGCTATAAACATCTGAAGTGATTTTTATAAGAATGCAATATTAAAATAATAGCTCACTTGATGTTACAGGAAAGAAAAAAAACAAGTGCTGGTAAGATTAGTGAGTTGTTAAAAGGCCGTTACGGATGGGCTAAATATAAGTCATGGTTCACTTAGCGGCATTTAAAACTTCAAAGTTAGGAAAAAAAAAAAGTAATTAAAACTAAGTACTGGCCTTCAGAGGATACAAACATAGGGTTCAGGCAGATTTAAAGTCAATATAATTATTTTTAAGGCCTTTGAAATTATTTTTAAGGTCCTATATGATGTTTTACATACTGACAAAGACATCAAAAATGAAGATATCATTTCACAAAGAGAATTTTTCTATTGGTGGATGTGGCACATCCGTGACATTACAACTTTCAAGAAACAAACAAACAAAAAAACTTCAAAACATATGTGGCATGTAACATTTGAGATCAGTAATATACATTTATAATACTTAGGGGTTAGAACATCCATGATTTGAATGATATATATTTAGTTCATGTAAATAATGGACTACCTGGGCGTGGTGGCACACGCCTTTAATCCCAGTGCTCAGGAGGCTGAGGCACGAGGATTGGTGGGAGTTCAAGACTAGCCTGGGCTGCAAAAGTGAGCTCAAGATCAGCCTGAATTGCATAGTGACACTGTATCTCAAAAAGACAAAACAAACAATGGACTAGTCCACTATTCATAACAAAATTGTGCTCTGTCTATCTAATAATGGGCCATTGATATAGTCTGCAACTCTTTCCTCCATGTATCTGAAAATCTAGTCGTAGATTTGAATCAACCACTCTCACCTTCACTTGTCTCACCCCTAAAAATTTATTTAATCATTGAATTTGGATTCTCATGATGCTCAGTTTGAGAACTTCATAAGAATAAAAAACATGTATCCACATTCACAGGACAGCTAGTTTGATTGTACTAATTTCTTTTTGCTTAAGGATGGGAGCAGTTAGTGCTTAAAATTTTTATTTATATCTAGTAATCTGAGAAAATACTTTAAAGGTAATATGCAATATAGCAACCATTTTTGAGTTCTTATCATGTTGTTTTTTTTTTAATTCAGTATCATTTGGAGTATTCTATCTATTATTATTTATTCTCTTTAAAATTAAAATAAAAAATAAAGCTTAGAAGGAATAAAATATTGCAGTCAGGGGCTGGTTATATGTCAAGCTGAGGAAACTTGGAATCAAGGATTCGGGGCTGGGGAAATAGCTCCATAGCACAAGTGCCTGCCTGGCAAGTGCAAGGTTGTGAGTTCAAACCCTGGTCTCACACACACACACACACACACACACACACACACACACACAAAGACAAACAAACAAGAAAATGATTTAAAAGTAATGAATTTCAGATTGCTGACATCCATTAGTATCTCCTTTATAAAGTTCACTTTATAAAATTTTCTTTCTTTACATGAAGATAGCTATGCATGAAATTCGTGAGACAATCTAGTTGGACTTGCTAGAAAAAAGATCTTTCCTTATCATGTTTTGCCTTGCACGATTGTAGTAGTTCTAAAGGAATCCTGATATCCTGCCAATGACCACACCCATGCCAATTACTGAACATGTACAGACACCTCCAAACTGTGCTTCTATGAATGGTATTTCATCAGTTTCACTGCACAAAATCTATAGATCATTTTGCCTTGTGGGTTAGCACATCTTTTATTTACTTTTAATTTTTAAGGAAAGAGGTACCCTTTCCTTACGGGCTTGTCTTGCTCTGGTGTTTTGTTTCATTTTGTTTAATTTCAAGGCTTTTGCTTTCCACTATCCTGTATTTTCCATTTTCCATTTCCAACGACTAAACCATGCATGGACCTAAATACAAAGTACACACAGAAACACTGACATAGCAAAGATTCTGTCTCCTTGTCCTTCGTACATCCGATGGCAAAGATGCCTTATCTTTTATGGCAGGCCATGGCAATATAAAATATTCTGTTGGGCATTCAAAATAACTGCTAAGGTTAAAATTGTAGTGACGTCACAAAGGAGATTCCGCACAAGATACAATGATGTCACTCTTTGCGATGCCATGTTCTTGTCCACTGTTTTCACCCCCCAGGCTTAAAGCTGAGGCTGTCTCCAAGTCATTCATATAGGATTTCTAGTTCTTAATGTACCTCTGAAGCTTTTTGAATAGGTTTTAAACTCTTTGTTAGCTCTCACTCTGAGTCAGTTGTTTAATAAATTATTTTAGCCTTTCTTATTTTTCTTATACTTTTTGCACTAGTATATATTTATATGCAAATTTATATAGATTCTATCTAACTAGAAGTTAGAAATTTAAAGGAGAAGCAGGAATCTTTCAGTCTAGACAGAAGGAAGTTTAGAAAATCTATAATTTAGTTTTGTTTTATTATTTGGTGTATATACTTGCTTATAAATACTCTTTCTTTGAAGAAGTGTCCTCCCCCTAATTTGACTTGTTCTCATGTTTCCACAGATTCAGACTCTAATAAACATGTAATTGATTCATTACTAATTAACTACCTCACTAATTTCACTTAGTCCACTTGACTACTGAGATTCCTCTCTTGAAACTCAGTAATGAACTCTTAAGAAGCAAACAAACAACTTCTTTTCACCCCATGTTTGATCTCGCTCAGGGTTTGGTTCACTTGATAACACATTTCTTAGTAAGACTTTTAAGTCTTGTTGAGTTGGCACTTTCAGCTGTCCTCTGACCTGGGTTCCCTCATCCCAGAGGGAGAGCCTAAGCCTATACACGGCTCATCCTCTTCTCTTGACCTCCCTCCTAAAGCGCCCTTCTCAAGCCTCATGTTTTCATCAGCCCCTCTTCATATATGCCTTAAAATTTGTGATTCCCTCCTCTCAAACTGGCCTACTTGTTTTCCTCAGGTTATGCGCTGTCTTTAAGTCTCCATTCCCTTGGTCTTTATGTTGCTCTCTTCTCTTCTGTGTGTATGATTTGACACTCTGAATTTCATCTCATGATCTCCTATCCCCCAGAGATTTCTTTTCTTATTCGAACAAAGAGAAAAGTCTATGGTCCACAAGAGATCATCTAGATTTCCACCTTTATATTAATACACATATTTATGAAATCCATTTTCATCTGCTCTACTTACTGTGTATGGTATTGTGATTGATATATTGTGTAATACGTAGCACATTATAAGTGTTCAATGGGGTAATGGCAAAATTATAAATGAAGATTAGCAGAGTATGGCATAAATAAGTGGAACAGATGAGGAAACATTTCAAAGGAAAAAGAGCTGATAATTAATACCGATAATATTAAAATCTATATCAGATGCCTGAAAAATGAGCTGCACATTTTACTGTAAAATAAAGGTACTAACAAGCTGGCCTAATAGCTCAGCAGATTAAAGCACCTGCAAGCAGACACAGGAGCCAGGAGCTCTATCCCCAGGCCTGCCATGCCAGCCTTACCACCAGGGCACATTGAGACTGCAATTAAGACTGAGGATGCTGACAGGTGCCTGTAATCCTAGCTCTTCAGAGGCTGCACATGGGTGGATCACTATGAGTCCTATCTAATAGTGAAACCCTGAACACACTGTAAACCCTTATCTAAAAATAAAAAAAAAGGAACCAACAACAGAAAATATGGAAATAGGGGCCAAGAGATAGCTCCGTGGCACAAGTGCCTGCCTCACAAGTGCAAGGTTGTGAGTTTCAACTCTGGTCCCGCAAAAAAAAAAAAAAAAAAAAAAAAAATGTGTTGGAATAGTAAGGAGGACTTAAGGCAAGGAGGCACCATGACAGTATGACTTGGGAAACTGCATAAATTTTCAGGATGAAAAACAAGTTATCCATTAGAAAGCCATGCAACAGAGATATGTAGGTGATGAAAAGATATAAAGAATGTAGTTGTACGTGAAGATGGAAGAAGAGCTAAAGTGATAAGAAACTTTTAGGCCAGAACTCCTCCCTCCAAAGTAGTAGGAGTTAAGGGGACTAGCGGAACAGGGTGGCATCTGTGATTGAAGGCTCTTACATTTCAGTAAACAAACTAGTTAAATCAGCTTTCCTCTTTTCTTTTCAGGTCTTGATTTTACCGACTGTTTTCAGGTGTGCTGTGGCTCCTCTGTGGAGGTTTCCAGATAAATTTCCTCCTGATGGGCTGCTGGGGGCGGGGGGCGTCAGATTTTCATCCCGTAGTCTATCTGCAACAGACAATACCCTTATCTGGAAAAGTGGCAAATATCTGTCACATGATGAAGAGAGATGTGCTTCTTCCAAGTGGAAACCTAGCTATGGGCAAGAAGCAGAGGGCTCTCAGGTGTGGATCGAAGTCCACACAGAGAGGGCACTCGATTGAACTGAGAAGATCAATTACAGCATTATTTTAACTATAACTAGAATTGAACTTGACCATTATCTGCAATAAGGTGCAGGAAAGTTATTACCTAAAAGATAAAAGTTTTTTATGGAATGAGAAAAAAATAGCGTGAATATTAAAACATGTTTATGATTACAGAATAGAGGCAAACATGTCCCAATTTTCAGGATTAGACAGAAACCAGAGCCATTAAACTATACAAGTGTAGTGTTTTCAAAATGTGAGACACTTTTGTGTGCAATGTATGATTCTAGGAATTGTACTCTTTGTAGGAAATATTTATAATTTGACAATAAATAACCCAAAAGACTATTTTCAATTTTCACTTGAGAACCCCCCTCTTACAGGTGCAGAATATTTTTAGGGTCAAAGGTTGACTGAAAACACAGGTGGTCAATTATCTTTGCCCTGTAGCCAAAGTGCACTTACTGAATTAATGAAAAATGGATATTATATTGAATCTTTTTTAGAATGCTTGCATGTTAGGGTTTGTGTAAAGTACCTCTCAGAAAAAAAAAGCTCCTGAAATATTTTTTCTAGGGACACCAGCTCCTCCACTTGTGTCTTAATCCCCCAGGAACTGTGAACCATTAATTTTTATCTCCTGTAAGAACTTCATAAGGCCAACTTTTATCTCTTTGTTCAATTTAGAGCAATTGAATTTTCCTTCTCTGCTTCTCCATTTCACTCTGATTTTTAAAATAAGAAATCAAGGCAAGGAATTGTTATATATGCATATATATCTATTATATCTAATATTAATGTATGTACTTATGTATGTGTGTTTACATGCATATAAATTTAAACTTGAATTTAAAATTTAAATCTACGTATATGTTTGAAGGAAGCCTTGGTCAGACTCTGCCTGGTTCCCAGTCTACCCTCTCCAGGTGTCTAACAGAAATTCCCTCCTCATTGTCTGTGCTGTTGCCTCCTTGGGCTGAGCTTCAGTCTTCCATCTTGGGCTCAAAGCTCTAGGCTCAGGATTAACTCCACACTTCACCCATGAAATGTACTACTTTGGTTCTTCAGACATGCTGAGAAACAGAGATTTGGCTGCTTAAAATTTTGCAAGGATTTTTCATCCTTTCCACTGTGGTTTTTCTTTGAATTTATCCATCAGATTCCCTGTCTGCCTTGACTTTCTTGAGCTGTGAGATCTTGACCTATCAAGCAAGTCTGCTCTTCCAGCTAACAATCGCAGTCGTGTCATCTTCCTCTTACTGGTGATGCTATGGGCTTGCCCTGCCTTGCTGTTGTTTGTCGGTGTTCACCGTTGTCCTTCTCCCCGTCTGACACTGACTGTTTAATTGCTCAGAAATTCTGTCGCCGGCCACACTTCCTAGTTCTAGTATGGTTTTGACTTTTCATTTGGAACTTGAAAGTTGGAAGAGAACTTGATGACTATGGAATTCTTCCATTTCTGTGATCCAAGAAAATAGAAAACCGAGGTATAACAAAGTGTTGTCATATTTATAAATAAAAGTATAGCTTTTGAATGCTAAGGCTGTTGGCCTTGCCCTAAACAGTGCTTCTGCTTATCAAAGTAGCTTTAGAAAAGCACACTTGATCTTCTGTGGTTTCAGTTTTTCATCTTTACAATAGAAAATACTTCAGAGCTGGGTAGATAGCTCGGCAGTCTAAGCAGATGCCTGGCAAGCACATGGATCTGGGTTCAATCCCTGATTCTGCATGCCCTGGTGGCCTGGAATGCCACGTGTACCATGCAGGCCCCGAATCAGGCATGGTGGAGCATGCTTGTAATCTCAGTGCTGGGGAGGCTGAGACAGAAGGATCATTAGGAGTCCAAGCTGTATAACAAGAGCCTGCACCAAATAAATAAATAAATATAAATAAATAAATAAATAAATAAATAAATAAATAAATAACAAAAAAGAGAAAATAACACCAAATGTTTCTCTTAAATCAGATTTTAAAACTCAGCACTCTATCAATACGACATTATTTTTTAATATGACATTATTTTTACTTTTATAAGTCAAGAGAGATTAGTTTTCGGAACAGTGAAATGTTTATTTTTCTATTATGAAGGATTATTTACATATTTATTTCAAATCATTTAAACAAACATTTAAGGCAAACATAAATATAACCAAGGCACTTTGGTGATCAGATAGAATTTAAGCATCTCTATATGAACATTTTAGGAAAGTTAATGTCTATTAAAGAATATTTGCAACTAATAAAGTAAATAATGTTCTTCTTACAGCGTGGCCTTTTAAGTGAAAATAGATCTCAGTGCTCTAAAAGTTTAAATAACCTTACCATCACTGGACAAACAAAAACATGAACAAATGAGGCTATCTCATGTTGCATAGAATATAGTAGGTGGGAAATCTTGCTCTATGTGAGCTTAAAATGAGAAACAGTTATACTAAAAGCTGGCATGATCCTAAGTAAATGATATTTTTAAAAAAACAGTATAATTAGGCCAATTCCCATTACACTAAATAGCATTACCATGATGAATTTCTACCTCATGCAGAGGAGTTTGCTAATTTCATCAAGCACTTTATTTTCTTAGCAAAAGAAGGATCGTATAACTTCCTATGTTTTCTAATTTTCTTACCTAGTTAGCAGAGATGTAGGAAATGGGAAGGAAGGTAATAGCAGAGAAATTTCAGAATCTCACAAAATACCACTCATCAAAAATGGGTCTGGTGTTATAAAATTACTTTCAGTCAGATCCAAAAAATATCACCACATAATTTCAAAGAAAAATGACCTAGGAAGAATGAATATTGCCAATTATACTGCAGTGCATATATTTGCTTTTGTATTATATTGGTTCCCTATATGATTAGGACACTAACATTACGTACTACAGTAAATTGTGTCTTCCATAATAGGAGGATAAGGACTTGAGGAGTATTTCTGTTAAATTTGTCATTCTTCATTAATTGCTTACAGAGACTAATGGGAAATTTTGACAGACTTATATAGCCACATAATATATTTGCTAATGTTCACCCTCTATTAGCCATTTTCCTTGCCCCCTCTAATTTTACATTTTGAATGTTATGATTTTTATCCAGAGTACTGTTCCCTGAGAATATGTAGCAATTCGTCAGCGACCAGGTTGCTATCTGTCTCCTCTGCTTCTCAAATCAATTCTTTCTTCTCTGATAGCAGTTTTTCTAAGAAAAATATCATCACTTTTTTTTTCTCCTTAAAATCATAGCCATACCCCCTTTTCCAGAAAGAAAAATTCAATTTCAGATTTATAGCTCCCAGTCCTATCTCTTTCTCCCCATCTGGACTTATGCTATCTCAGCCACAGCTCTTTCCAGCCAGAGCAACAATCATCACTCAGCAAATACCTGATCATTCTTGAAGCCAGTCTCTTAGACTGTTCTCCACAATGAGTGTTCTGTCTTTTACACTTAAAAAAAAAAAATATTCCCTTCTTTTTTTTTTTTTTTTTTTTTTTTCGTCTTTTTGAGACAGGGTCTCGCTATGCAGTTCAGGCTGGCCTTGAGCTCACTTTTGTGGCCCAGGCTGGTCTCGAACTTGCACCAATCCTCCTGCCTCAGCCTCCCGAGTGCTGGGATTATAGGCGTGAGCCACCACTCCCGGCTAAAAATTCCCTTCTTTGGCATTTCATTTGTAACTACTAATGTAGCAGTTGTTGTTAATGGATACCTCCATCAGGGGTTATCTCTCCTCTGAACCAAATGGGTGCGATGCTGTTCCATACACCTTTGATGTGGGTATGGCTATGTGACTTTCTCTGCAAACTCATTGTGGAGGACAGCGACCTATAGCAAAGTCACTAATTACAAGTGCCCAGACCAAGATGTTTCTTTGCTTAATGTTAAGATAAAAGAGGAAGCAGATTTTGGAAAGAAATCATAAACCTAAGCCCCCAAAGCAGCCATTTCCAACCTTTATGGCAGCAGGACAAGTTTCCCAAGGACAGTTTTTCCAAAATTGTGGGAGCTTAGGTGGGTTAGGAATGATTCAAGAAGCCGGGCGTGGTGGCGCACGCCTGTAATCCCAGCACTTGGGAGGCTGAGGCAGGAGGATCCGTGTGAGTTCAAGACCAGCCTGGGCTACAAAAGTGAGTTCAAGGCCAGCCTGAACTGCATAGTGAGACCCTGTCTCAAAAAAAAAAAAAAAAAAAAAAAAAAAAAAAAAAAAAAAAAAAAAAAAAAAAAGGAATAAGAGGAATGATTCAAGAGAATTCTATTTACTGTACACATCTTTTTTCTATTACTATTATATAAGATTCTCCTAAGAAGCACAAAACCCACATCCTTCACAGCCTCATTTTAATATTTAATTTGCACTCTCCTGTGAATCAAATGCCCACGCAAACTGACAGGAGAAAAAACAGGAAATGACGCAAGCCCGCAGAGAAGCTGCGAACACAGAGAGCTTCCCTTGCTCACCTCGTGCTGCACAGCCCAGCCCTTACAAGGCTGCACTCAGACACTTTCCTTGGTCCTTGTGCTGTTGTTTTGGTAGCGTCTCCTGAATAGAACCATTAGCTTGCATTTCCTGCTTGAGAGCAAGTATTGGGCGTGCAGTGTTTTATAGAGGAAGAACAGAAAATGAAAAAAAAAAAAAAAAAAAAAAAAAAAACGAGAACTTAACGAGGTGATAAAACCATCTAAGTATGACTAAGGTGCATTTATCAACATTTACTTCTCTTTCCTGGCAACAGAATTGCTTGCAGTTTTGTTCTTCTTTGTCGCCACTTATTCTTGATAATAGGAAGTCAGCTTGACCCAAACCAAGGTAAACTACTCGGCTCTTCATTTCCTAAGCAGCCACTTTAGGGTATCATGTTCTTGTATAATGAGGCACATGAGGAACCGATTCCACAAGAGTGACTTATGTATTTTATAAGAGTAATCATGGTAAAGTTCATTTCCAAAATTTTCTAAGATAGCTGCTGGGGAAACAGAGTAATTTCTGATAGATACTTTAAGGGCAAAAGGCTATAGGTGCAAATAAATTGAATGCTAAATGTATTTGCTTCCTCACTTCTGAGGTTTTATGTTTTCCAGGACAAAAAAAAATTCATTAGTGCTATTCTTCTGCTCCGCCTTAGCTTAAGTGGACACCAGAAACCTTTGCCTAAGGCTCAGACTAATGCCAAAGTGCGCGCCTCTTTCAGTGAATTTCTTCCCGATTCTTGTCGGTTGGTGATTCTGCACTTAGGAAAGTCTGGGATTCCTCCCTCAGGGTGCTTTCAGGACTGGAGTTCATTCAAATAAAGATGTTGACCAGGACCTCCTTACAACCATTTTATTTTATATGTATGCATTTATTTATTTATTTATTTATTTATTTATTTATTTATTTATTTATTTTATTCATTTATTTGTATTTTAGGGAAGGTTCTACAGGGTTTTCAGGGTCTTACTAGTAGATCTGACTCTTAGTGATTCGCCTATTTACAGCTTCCCAAGAGCTGGGATTATAGGCGTGCACCACGATGCCCAATCTCAATTGCCATCTCAGTGTGACCCCATGGGCTTGGCTGGCACAGCAGGCCCCTGGATCTCACCCCCGGGGCCACTATACCTGCTTGTGGGCACTATTCCTTCTTTTCATTTTAAAGATAATAAAAACTTGATGGAGTTTCAAAACAAAATGATAGGAAGTTAATAATGGTTTTTACACTGCATATTAGTAGTTCCTCAGCTTACTAGACACAGGCATGTAAGACCGTTCAATCAAAATAATCACCGACTGTTCCTTTCCATGAACTAATAACAATTAGTAGTTCTGTTATCTTAGGTCTTATTTCTTTCTTTCATTTCCTGTCTCCATCTTCCTTGTTCCTTCCTTTCCAGGTGTTCCTTTCCCTTGCACAATATCTACCTTTGTATCTCTTTAAGATAAATTTACTACAGGGTCAACAGCGTCTCACTACAGACATAGGATTTGTAGTGATCCTCCTGTTTTCAGCCTCCTAAGCACTGAAATTATAGGCAAGCACCACCACTTGTAATCTCAGTTGCCATCTTAACACATCCCAGGGTTTGGGCCAGCACAGCACACCGGGAGTCAAAGCCTGGTCCCTGCACCTGCCTTCACAGGTGCTTTCATCTGCTGAGCTGTCAGGCTGACCCTAGATCTTAGTTACTTTTTCAGGATATTACACTAAGGAGAGTATATGATGTCCACATATACAGGCCAGATTTCTTTGACTTATGAATATGGTCTCTAGGTGCATCCATTTACCTATAAAAGCCTGACATTTATCTTTCTTTATAATTGAGTGGTACTTCATTGTATAAAAATATCCATTTTAAAAAATCTATATCCATTCTTCATTTGATAGGCATTTTGGCTCTTCCCAAGATGTAGCTATTATGTTGCTACAAGCATGGGTGCACATATATCACTGTAGTAAGATGTTTTTAATTTTTCTGGGAAAATCCTCAGAAGGAGAATAGCTCAGTTGAATGGATGTCTAATCCTAGCTTCTTTTTTTTTTAAGGAATCTCTACCCTGATTTCCACAGTGGTTGCACCATTCCGCACTCCTACAAGTAGAAGAGAAGGCTTTCTTTTTCCTCACAGCCTCTCTAGCGTTTGTTATTGATTAATTTATTGATGATAGCCTTTCTTTAAGGGGTAAGATAGAATCTCAGTGCTGTTTTTATGTTCATTTCTCAAATGATACTTGATGTTCAGTGTTTTTTCATGTATTAATTTGCCATTTATATTTCTCCATCTGAGAAGTGTATACTTATCTCAGATGCCCATTTTTGCATTGGTACTATGATTTTGAGTATAGGATTATTTAATTATTTATATGTTCTAGATAGAAATCCTTTCACGGACCATTGCCTAAAATGTTTCTCAATTTGTGGCTTTTCTTTTCAATCTATTGTTGATTCGTTTTCATGTGCAAAAATGTTTTAATAAGGTGAAATCCCAGTTGTTGGTTCTTTGAAGGATTTTCCATACCATTTAGATTTTGTTCATAAACTCCCTCCCTATCTCTATGTTTCTGAGATTTTTCTACCTACTTTCTCTTCCAGTGGATTTAGCATTTGTGTTTTAATATTTAGATCTGTGATCCATTTTGACTGTAGTTTAGTGTATAGTGATAGACATGGGATTTTTTTTACTCTCCGACATGTGGAAAGCCAGTATTCCAGCACCATTTATTAAAGAGGCTACCTTTCTTTGAGTGGACATGCTTGGCCCCTTTGTCAAAGACAAGGTGGCTGAGTGTTGTGTGCCCATCTTTTATTCTCTTTCATTGATCCTCAGGTCTGAGTTTCTTTTTTGTCAGCACTACAATTTCAAGTCAGGGATTGTAACACCTTCTTTCTTTCCTTTGTTGCCAGGGTCTACCTTTTCTATTCTAGGTCTCCTCTGGTTCCTGATGAATTTTAGGATTGTTTTCTTTAGATCTGGGAAGTATGTTTATGGCATTTTGATTGGAGTTGCAGTAAAGCTGTGTAATTTCAGAAGTGTGACCAGTTCCTCTAAGTTCGTTCTTCCTATCCATGAACACGGGATGTTTTTCCTTTTTCTGATATCCACTTTGACTTCTTTTTTCAGAGTGTTGTGCTTTTCCATGTATAGATCTTTTGCTTCCTTTGTTAGACTGATTCTTAAGTGTTTGATTTCCTGAATTTCTCTCTCAGTGAGTTTGCTATCTGTGTACAGGAATGCTATTGAATTTGAGTGTTGATGTTGTGTCCACCTATATTAATGAATTTGATTATTAAATCTAGTAGTGTTTTCATGGGGCTTTTGGAGTCTGCTACATAGCATCACATCATCTCCAAATAATGATAATTTCACTTCTTCCTTTACTATCCTGATTGCTTTTATCTCTCTTGTCTAAATGCTCTTGGTAATGTTTCCAAACTCCTATGGCATATGATTGGTGATAGTGTTATCCTTTTGTTATTTAGAACTATTTTTAACCCACAAATTCCAGTAATGAGTTTTCCTTCATTTAGAAACCTCAGCTGCTATATTTTGAAATTTTCCAAAGATTTAAATGCACATTAAAAATTTCTAGATACATATATGAGAAAAAAAAGTTATGTGTTAATTTGTTAATCCTAAAATATATTTCAATTTATCCTGAATTTTCAATTTTAAAGAATTATACAGCTGACTTTTTTTCCATTTATAGGGTAAAAGTTTTTCTGAGAGAATTTTTGTCCTAATGAAGTGGATATACCAAAATTGAAAATAGTTATCTATTAATCAAGATCAAATTACCTGTTTTTATAATTTAATGTCTTATTGAGAATATTGCATAAATCAATATTGGATATCCTTCTATAACTTGTAAGAGCACACATTATGTTTCAAAAATAGTGACTATGTCATTTTTAATACTTGGAATTGAAGCTGCTTTATAAATAAGATATTAGATTTTCCTTTTGCAAACTGTTGCATTCCCTTGGGTTTATGGTGAAATTCTTTAATCCTTTGTTCTTTTTCTTATTAAAATTACCTAGGTGCAATATAGGCAGCGTGATCTGGCTCCTTTAACTGCAGTTTATAGGAGAAGATAAATCTTGTTAGCTTACAAAACAAACCCTTCACTATGTATTATTTCAGCTTCTTTTTGAGTTGTACTGGGATTTCAAAAGATACCTTGATACCTTTCAAGAGAGAATGCGTTTATCTTTTTTTTCTTTTTTGTCTTTTTTGAGACAGGGTCATGAAAAATATACTTTTCTAATGTACAAAACATAGTAAAGTTGATTTAAGCATTGTTTTTACTTATTCTAAATTTTATTAAGCAAGAGTATCCTTCTTAGGTTTTTGTATAGTGAAATGCAAGTCAGAGAGAATGGAAAACCGAACATATATTTTAAAAAGCTAGATGCACCAAATAAACTCAACCTTTTAGGGTTTTTCTTTTTTCCTGGAATTCTGGGTATGTTAAGTTCAAATTATAGTTGCATGGATCCTTTATAAATTCAGAGGAAAATGGAATATAAACCGAAGAAAAACCTAAAACATGAAAGCTGTGGTGCCTATGCTCGGTGGTATTTGACTTTTAGATAAGGATCTCTGTGAAATGAGCTCTTAAGCTCCTTTAGAGAACTCAAAGGAATCAAGGAAGCATAATAAGAGAATGTAAAATATCATACAAGTTAGTTATGAAAAGTATGGTGGAAGCCAAAGTTAACCTTTCTAATTTATTCATTTGAAAATAGAAACTGCTTTGAAGATAAGACATATAATGCAATAACCAGTGCTAATTTCCAATCACATTGTTTTGAAATTTTGCATAATTTTTATTACTTACTCTTTTTTTTTCTTTTTTTATTACTTACTCTTAATCTGTTTATTTTTAAAGAAAATTTGCATTATTTATTCTCTTTAAAATAAAAACTTAAAAAATTACGTATCACTATTTTTATTCAGTTAGCATTTAGTAAGCTTTCTAAATGCACCTATAATTGAAAAAAATTTCATTTAAAACTTTAAATAATTTGAAAATGTACTGATTTCTTCTTTGTTATGCTGAGATCTATTGTGTATGTACAGAACTATGGCAATAGATATCAACCTGCAATGATTTCAGGCTTAATTTCTAGTGGGAAATTTAAATCTCTCAAAGGAAATGTTCATGAGGCAGGAAGCTCATGTACTACAGTGTTGTACTCTAGACTAAAAAAGTCAGATCCACATTGAACAATTTGGAATCTGATCCTTTAGAATGGGCTTCTGTGTATGTGTGTAGAATACACAAAGAAAACATACCTAAGTTATTCTTTTTTTCTCACTATATAATCCAGACTAGCCTTGAACTCACTATTTGCCTAGGATGGCCTTGAACTCATAGCCATCTTCCTGCTTCAGCCTCCCAAATGTCCCAATTATAGATGGGCCCCACCACACCTGGTTGAGGAATTTTTTCTCTTATTTTTTAAAGAGAGTACAAATTAGAATTAAAATAAAAAAATAAGAGGATTACAGAATTTCCCTTAACAAAATAATATGAATTTCACAGTATTTTTAATACATATTTTTGTCTTCCAATCAGTTATTCATACTACCATATTACCAGATGTATGCATATAAAATTGGAAGGAGAAAAAAAAAAATAAATGTGGAAGAAATTAAGAAGATAGAAAGTATAAATAATTGACAAAACTGACAAAAGAATTAAGTATCATTTTCTCCTTTCCATAGACTAGCAGAAATGCACAGTGCAGTTGTCAAAACCATCCTGATTACATAGATAAACCTCTTTCCCCCACTCCCTCTCCTAACCTCCTCAACTCAGTAACTCTTAACTTTTGAATAACTTCATTTCCCTTTCACAATATCTATTGTATCATACAGATTCCATTTTTCTCTTTCAGGTTCTCATACTAAGGACACAGTACAATGTTTTCATATGCAGGTCTGATTTATTTCACTTAAGAGTATGTTATCTAGTTACATTCATTTATCTATTAAAACCTCAAATGTATCCTATTTTGTAGCTGAATAATACTCCATTGTGTAAAAATGCCACATCTTCTTAATTGATTCTTCAGTTCATGGGTGTCTGGATTGTTTCCAGAATTTATCTATGACAACTTGCTCTACTATACACATAAGTGCACATGTATTGCTGTTGTATGAGGTTTTCAGTCAACATGGATAAAATATTTAAATATTAAAACAGAAACACTAAATCTTCTGGAGAAAAGTGTAAGTAAAAATCTTAAAGACATAGGGGCACAGAGAGAGTTCATGATCAAAAATTAAATTGCATGAGAAATATTACAAAGAATCAGCAACTGGTATCTCGTCTTTTTGAAAAGTTTTTTCACTTCAGAGCAAATCTCCAAAAGAATAACAATTAAACCCCCAAACTGGGAAAAAAAATTATAGCCAACAGTCCTTCTGATAAAGTATTTCTAAATAGAGCATTTAAAGATTTTTTTAAAATCAGCTCCCCCCGTCAATAGCCCAATCCAAAAATGAGCATCTGAGATCAATATATACTTCTCAGAGCAAGAAATACAAATGACAAGTAAAGCAACATCATTGGTCATTTGAAAAATGCAAACTAGAACACTGAGATTCCACCTCACCCCAGAAAACAATGGTAACATCAAAAAGTTAACCAATAGCAAATCTTGGAGGGACTGTGGAGAAAAATGAACACTTCTCCACTGTTGGTAGGAGTGCAGACTGGTACAACCACTATGAAAATCAATGTGGTATTTTCTTTAAAAGCTAGGATTGGAGGTTCCATTCCACCCAGCTATTCCCCTCCTGGGCATTTTTCAGACTCAGGATTTTCAAATAAATCATCATATCTAGTGTGATCAGAACTTAGGTATGATACATGAATACAATCCTTATAATCTCAGGGGAAGGTGGTACGTGGTATCAAATACAGCTAAATACAGATCCTCCCAAACAACAGTTCCTATTTCCCAAATCCTTGATGACTCCCTTTGACAAACAAGACATTAATAAATGTAAGGCAAGCAAGCAAGTTAGGCACAAGACAATTTTCTAACATTTTATCTTACCTATTCTTAATTATCTTTGGAATTCTGCTAGTCTCATATAAGAAAACCTATCAAAAGGAAGAGTGTAGGATAGCTGTCTCAGATGCAAGCTTTCCCCACGTGAAGCCTACCAGCTGTCGGACTCCTGAGAAACACATAGATCACAAACCACCGGATTAATGTCTGAATGAGCACCAGCTGACTTCAGGCTGCCCAGAACCGAGGTAAGGCCATGCTGCAAACAAAGTGCAGATGAAGTAAATAGGATAACTATTTCATGCCAAGAAATTTGCTATATAGATAAATGAAAAATCATAATATTTTACCAGAAACATTACCTCTTAGCTATGAGATGATACCATTAGCAACACAACTTTGAAATTGTATAACTTCTCAGAATTTTATTAAAAAACGCTGCTTCCTCAGAGCATAGAGTAGGTTAGTGTATAAAGGAAGGGTAATGAATATGTGATGCTCTGTAGCTTTCCGCCAACGTGGCAAATAAGTTTCATCTTGTACGCAAATTTGGACAAATTAGTAGTGGCTGTTTGGGATGTCATATGCAAAAGGATGCTAGAATCAACAGAAAACAATGATATGACTGATTAATATTGTTGTTCAGGTCATCTTTGGCCAGTCAAGAAGAAATAGACAAATGTCCATTTATTATTGTTCTGCAGTGGTCCATCCTAACAAACCCTGGTATTTATACTACGTATGTTGCAGATATGCCCTTAATATGTTAAATTAACTCCAGATACTATCCCTCACCTGTATAATGAAAAAGCTATCAGTGTAACATCCTGATTAACTATAAATGAGAAATAAAAAGAAAGTGATTTATAATAAAAACCTGTTTTACTATACTATGATGCATAAGTCAAGGTTTATTGTGAACAGCACAAATGAAAGATAGATTGTTCTAACCATATTGGCTTGGTGAGCTAAATACCACAAAACACACGGTCATCTTTTCCTTTGCTTAGTAATTTCAGTACAGGGAATGTTCACTGTTTATTGACACCAAGCAAATAGTTATTTGCCATTAGTATATAAAACAATTAATTTCTGGACTCAATTGACCATAAAAACATTAATTTTTCACCTATACAATGTTTAGTGAGCTACATAAGTGAAGGACATTCAAAATATTTCTTACCTTGTAGTAAAGTAAACTTCTATGCAGAAAGCATATCAAGATAAAACTATTCTTTTCTCAAGATAATTTAGAATGTAAATAATTTATCCTGGTTAATAAAAGTTACTATCTCCACACAATTTATATGCTATTAGTTTGCTTTTTATCATCATGACTTATTTTTATGACCAAGTTTTGAGTGCAAATAGTTTTATTTTATAAGCACTATTCTTGTAACGCAGTCTAGGACATAACACTCAATGCTGTGAAATAATTATGTAATTATTTTTAGGCAATACTTATAGACAATGATCCACTTTTACTTCCAATGTTTCCTATTGATAGCCAGCAAACGATTTTTCCTCCTTTGATTGAGTCAATAATCTATACAACTCACCTCAAAAAAGTTCACCTTTCCTATAGCTACTTAGAATTTAATTCTAAATTTGGTTAATTTTCGTTGCATGTCTAAACACATTTTCTAGCTTCCTTTAGAAGTTTCATTGAAAATGAGCCTCTGTTTATCAATGTGAACATTCGTCTTTCTTTGGGGACTTTCTTCTTGGCACTATCCACTTCCTCTCAATGTGGATTAATACCTTGCTTAATTTTCCACTCAGTTTACACCATGGGATATTCTGTCATAAGGGAAATTGTTTTCATACTTCCACTGGGTTGATTCTCATTTTCTCTTTTCTGAAATCACTGAATCATAGTAATTAAATATATCGTACACTAACCTTGGGAAAAAAATAGCAAAATGGGAAGAAATTTCAGAGATTTACCATTTGAATCCTTGGTTCAAAAGTGAACATACACGGAATTTTCACATTGGTTCTATTTTTTTTTTCTACAAAAATGTTCAAAGATCTTATATCATGTACTTTTCATGCATTTAAAAGTACATATGCATTATATATAATTTGCTGCTGTGAAAGCTGTTGGGAGTTTCAGGAGTCCTTCTCTCGCTGTGGTGTTCTAAAATTTTATGAATATTCTTTGATACAGACTGATTCTTTCCATTCAGCTTGTTGGACTTTGTTTGTTTCTTTATTTATTTTTATGGCCGGCTCAGCCTGCCCTGAGGGCAGGGCTGGCACAGCATGTGGTGCTGGGGATCGAACCACGGTCCCTGCAACTGCCCAAGCTTTCCTAAGCAGGCGCTTTAGACCACTGAGCCATCCTGCCGGGCCCCTCAGCTTATAGGACTTTGGATCGATGTTTTAGTTTTAGTTTTAGCCTTAGCTTTAGTTTTAATTTTAGTTTGTGTTGTTGCTCTTCTGCTTTCTCTTCTTGTTCTTCCTTCTTTCCTCCTCCCTTTCTTTTTTCTTTCTCCTCTTTCTCCTCCTTTTTCTCCTACTTCTCCATTCTTCTCTAATCTTCTTTCTCCTCATCACAAAAAAAATGTGCCAGTTACATAAAGTATTTTAAAATATTTCTTGAGATAATTTTCTTTTTCCCCTATTTCTTTGTCCCTCTTTGAGCCCCTCACTTTCTATTACATCTCCTGTTCCATTCATTTTCTTGTTAAATTTCTTTCTGTGTGTTCTCTCTGCTTCTGGTACATTGTTTATATCTGTCTCTTTCACTTCATTTTCTGCTACCCATGGTGGAGACTTTCTTCAAATATCTGGGGATCTGTTGACCATTCATATGTGAGAACAAAGAATACCTCTAGATACCTGAAGTTTGTGAATATATACCACTGGATATCATTCTAATGACAGAAGGCCAGCGGAACTTTTTTACGCAAGCCATTCAAATTGCTGGATGTTTATCTTCCTCTGTTAGTACTGTTGTTATTTTCTTTTGTGCTTATCTAGGGCAGTCATTGTACCAGAAAAGAACATAAAAATTTCCTCTTGGAAAACAGAGTTCGTAGAATTGTTGGGGGCATTTAAGTTTTCTTGTGTAGTTCAGAAGCTGGAAAGTAAGTGTAGCATGCCACTCTTAAGCACAAATACTTTCATAAAACTTGATGTCTCCTGAGAATAGACCTCTCCTACTCTGCCAAGACAGAGAGCCATCTGATTATACTAGATGAACTCTCAACTCTCAATAAATAAAGAAAATTAAGAAATAAAAATTTAGAAAGATCAACTAGGAATTGGAAAAGAAACACAAATTAAGAAAAAAAACGAATGAGAAAATGAGAAAAAAATGTCTTGACATAAACATTTTCATATTCTGGAAGTAGGGAAGAAAAGAAGCTACATAAAACCATAAAAACAGAAAAAGAAAAGAAAGAAAAAGTAATTCTGAGCACAGGACCGGATCGAGGTGTGTGGAACTCTGGATACCTAGCTTGGCTGGATCAATCCAGTTGCCTGGCCAAGCTTCCCACATAAAGTGAAACTCGTGGGATACATCCATTCTAACAATAAGAAACACATTGCACACAAACTCTCAATTCACAATTTTTTCAGTTACAAACCTAAAGAGTTTGCTCTTATCGTCTAAAGTACAAAACCTAGAGGCTGGAGAGAGAGCTCAGTAGACTAAGCACTTGCTTGGAAAGTGCAAAGACCTGAGTTTGATCTCTAGTACCACATGCCATGCCAGCCCCAGAACCCTGGGCACAACGTGATGACCACCAAAACCAGGCATGGTGGCACATGCCTATAATCCCAGCACTGGAAAGGCAGAGACAGGAGGATCATTACAAGTCTGAGTTGCATAATAGACCCTGTACCAAATAAATAAATAAATAAATAAATAAATAAATAAATAAATAAATAAATATTAAAAAAAAATACTAGTTCCTGAAAAAGTAATAAAGCACAAAACAAATACCAAAGCCAGTCAATTTTTTTCTAAATTTTGCTTGATGCTATTATTATTGCTAATTGCACTGCTGTAGGTAGGATACCATATGCTTACAGAGTGCTCCACCCAACAATATCTGAATACACATTCTTTTCAACTGCGCATGGGGCTTCTCCTGAAATAGACCACATACTAGCCCACAGGACATGGATAAGTGAATAGGAGGGAATTGGAATTATCCTATGCATATTATCTGAACTTAGAGCAATGAAAATGGAAATTAAAGACAAAAGAAACTGCAAAAACTGCATAAGTACATGGAAATTGAATGGTTTACTCATGAGCAACCAATGGGTTACAGATTAAATTTTAAAAAAACAATAAACAGTAGGCCCAGCGGGATGGCTCAGTGGTCTAAAGCACCTGCTTGGGAAAGCTTGGGCAGCTTCAGGGATTGCGGTTCAATCCCCACCACCACATGCTGCACCAGCTCTGCCCTCGGGGCGGGCTGAGCCAGCCATAAAAATGAGTGAATAAACAAAGGTTCTGAAACAAGAAAAAAATAAATAAATAAATAAACACTAAACAGTATATAAAAATCTGACAAAAATTTGAATACAATTTACTGCTACTTGTAGGACACAGTAAAAGCAGTACTCAGAGGAAAATTTATAGTCATGAACTCTCACATTAGAAACAGAAAACAAGGGTCATATAAATACAATCATACTGCATGTGAAGCTTCTAACAATAGGAGAGCAAGTAAAGCCTAAAGAGGGGAGGAAATGATAAAGACCTGAGCAGTAATTAATGAGCTTGAGTCAAAGAAAACAACAGGAAGAATTAATGAATGAGTTAGTTCTTAGATTGGCCCAATAGTTCAACAGATTAAAGTGACTCCAAGCAGACACAGGAGTCAGGGGTTTGATCCCCAGGCCTGCCATGTCGACCCCACCCCCAGGGAGCCCTGAGATGGCTTCTGAGATTGGGCATGGTGGCATGCACCTGTAATCCCAGGTCTTGGGAGGCTGTAAATAAGCAGATCAGTAGAAGTCCAACCTAGTAGTGGGACCCTGAACACCCTGTAGACCCTTCCCTGAAAATATAAAAAAAAATAAAAAAAAAAAGAATTAGTTCTTTGCAAGATTAAGTAAAATTGATAAACCCATAGCCAACATCAATAAAAAAGGAAAGAAAAAAATTCATATTCAAGTAAAAAGAAGTGAAAATGGCAAAATTGCTACAGGTGACCATATGCTATGTCAGCCCTGCCTATGCAGTACCCAGGAGAATGAGACTGGGCCAAATGATGCATGCCTGTAATCTCAGCACTTGGGAGGCTGAAAACACGAGGATCATTAAAAGTCTGATCTGTGTAGTGAGACCCTATAGATCCTGTACTAAGTACATTAAAAATAATTTACAGATCAGAAACTCAGATCAATACTTGCTTAAAAATCTTTACTCTCATAGGATAGAAAACACAGGAGAAATGCAGATTCTCAGACATGTATAACTTACGAAAACTGAACCAAAAAGACATGAAAATTCTAAATACCTCAATAGCAGTTAATAAAATTGAAAATGTAAAAATAAGAAATAACAAACAGAGAACAGCCTAGGTCCTGATAGATTCACAAATGAATTTATAAGAAATTTAGAAATTTAATCTCAATACTACTCAGAATCTTCATAGGAATTCAGATGGAAGAAATTTTCTCTAACTCATTTCTGAATTTATTTTATTTTTACTTATTTATTTCGGTTCTTTTTTTTGCCCCTGGCTCAACCCACCTGGGGGCAGGGCTGGTAATTGCCTATGCTTGCCTAAACAGATGCTTTAGACCACTGAATTATCTCACCAGTCCCCTTAACTCATTTCTGGAGGAAAGCATTATAGTGATACCAAAACCAGAGGCAGATCCAACCAAAAATCAGAACTATTGTCCAATATCCCTAGTGAATGTAGATGTAAAATTACTCAATAAAATATTATCAAATAGAAATTATGAGGAAGATTATATCCATGACCAAGTGGGATTCATTGTAGGGATGTAGGGATGATTTAATATACACAAATCTATAAATGTAATATACCATATCAACAGAGGCTAAAACAAAAACCATGTGATCATCTAAGTAGACACAGAGAAAGCTTTTGACAAAGTCCAACACTCATACGTGCCAAAAAAAAAAAAAAAAAAAAAAAAAACCTTACTCAAAATTGAAATAGGTAGTCTTTAGCGACATCTGATAAAAGACATCTATGACAAACCAACAGCCAACATCATTCTAAATGGACAAAAACTGAGAGCTGTCACCCTAAAATCATGTACAGCACAAGAATATCCGCTATCATGAGCTATTTCCTCAGCACTGCATGTCTTCTAATTCAGATATTTTGCTTGTTCTATTCAGAGACATCTTTACACCATGCATCATTACTCAGCTCTTCACTTTTTGCCTTTTGGGGTTACTGTGTTTTAAGTAGCTTTGTCAAGAAATTAACATTTATTTTTTAAAAATGAAATATTAAGTTTTTCTGTTGTAATTTAAGCAATTTGTCTGCATATATATATACTATATTCACATTCATATCCATATACATTCTGCTTTATTACTTCATTTGTTTGGTTTTAGTACTGAAGAATGAAGCCAAAGCCTTTCAACTGTGCTCTATCCCATCACTTTTTGTGTTTCATTTTGAGACAGGATTTAACCCAGTTAACTAGATGGCCCGGATTAGACTCCCACTTTTAATTCTCTTACATCAATTCACAAAGTCCTCCAGTTATAAGATGATAATGTGCCATAGATCTGGCTTTTTATTTATTTATTTTTGGCCCTGGGAATTGAAGACTGCCTTATATTTTGACTTTTGTTGAGTGGTGGATACTGAGCATAAAACACTTAGAACCATTGACTCTGTTCTCTTTTTTAAGAAAAATAACCCTTTTGCTCCTCAGGGAACCAAGGAGAGAGCAGATCATTTTATTTATCCAGGAAGTGAGTTGATTTAAGATCAGATGCAATCACAGTGGCATAGATACTTGGGCGGGTATTGATTTGAGAACATAGTGCAATTTGCCTAAACCTTTTTGTCCCAAGTTCCCTAGCTCTCCCAGAACCTGTAAAAGTTTCCCTTAGGTTCCCATTTTCCAGTCCCAACTCTCTTTTAATTTTCAAGGATGCTTTTAGGGTCTTCACATCTCTCTGCGAACACCTCAGAAATTCGATGTATCTTACGAGGGAATCATTTCTCAGCCCCTCACTTCTCTGCTGGATGTCGGCCACTCATATCCTGCCTGCTTTGGGACTATCCTACTGAACGCTGTCTGGTTGCCAAAACGTTTCTACTTCTTGGTTGTTGGTGGCTGCCTGCTGCCAGGATTTTCAGCCTCCACTCAACAGTAAAATTTGGCAGATAGCATTATTGGGTAAACTATGACAGAAATTTGGAATCCTGCCTATCAATTTCTCTTTTCTAAGATCTTGATATGTGGTGGTTGATTATCTTAATAGCTTTGGATGACACCAAATAGATTTCTGCATATATTTCACCTGACTTTTCTATCACTTTTAGTGGAAAGTTTAATCTGCTGCCTCCTGTTCAATCATAACTTTCTATTTTTCTGAAGAAAATTGTTATCTTTTCTTTGTGCCTTTAAATTGGCTTTCATCCAATAAACAGACCTCACTAGGGTAGACTGTGTTTTTTTTTCTGATATATTTCTGTGCCAACATAGAAATGATTATGTGCTTATTCCACTACAAAACACGGATAACAACAACCTGTATTTATTTTCCAGGTGTTTAGAGATTTTAAGTCACCACTCTAACGTGGTAAATCACAGAGATAAAAGGAAATTACCAAATAGTTCACCTGGTATTGATCTAGCACCAACTCTTTTTAGTAGAATAAAGTTTACAATGCTCATAATTTTCAAAATATTTACATAGTTGTAGTATATATTATCAGCTACTTCAAATTATTATATTAATGAATATTAGCTTTCTACTTTTCAACTAACATTCATTATTGAAAACTCACAAATGATCTGACTTTAAAGTTCAAGTAAGGCTAAAAAATAAACTGAGATAATATATCAGTTTATATTCTTCTATAAGCTGAATTTTTGATATCATTAATGAATAATACATGGCCAATTCTTACTGCCTAGATTGGAAATAAGATCAGAAACTTTTCCCTAGTTTATATCGTCATATTTTATACTTTATTCATATAATTTTATTTGTTTATTTAGATATAACATCTGCATAAATTCAGAATTGTACACTTCATTTTTAGCAAATCTGAGACTCAAAATTGTATGAATTCATAAATATGATAACGAATTCCAGAAATAACATTTTGGCCAAAGTAAAGCCACACTCTCTGAGAGAACTCAGTGTATCCGTGTGGTGTGCTAAGAACCAAAAATAGTTTAACTAAAGAGGGAACAAGGGAGGAAGAGAGAGAGAGAGAGAGAGAGAGAGAGAGAGAGAGAGAGAGAGAGTTTCTATTAGATTTTATAGAGAATCAATTTGAAGTTTTTGTCACTTAAGAGAATCAACTCAAGCAGGACATAGTGGCCCACGCCTATGATCCCAGCACTTGGGAGGCTGAGGCAGGAGGATCGGTGTGAGTTCGAGACCAACCTGGACTACCAAAGTGAACTTAAGGCCAGCCTGAACTGCATAGCAAGACCCTGTCTCAAGACAGAGAGAGAGAGAGAGAGAGAGAGAGAGAGAGAGAGAGAGAGAGAGAGAATCAACTCTACAGAACTTAATCATGAGAGGAAATGGAAATGAATTAATTTCAAACATCTACAAAATATCTAAACAGTTGTACAATCTCTTAGTATTATACCAACTGCATAGAAAGAAATCACAAAAATAGTGAAAGAAAGAAAGAAAGAAATTCTAACTTTTCTAGAGTTAGAGAAATGTTTTCATGTTTTTCTAAGCTTATGGTAAAACTAATGTCTACTTTGGAAGATACTGTACTCTCAGCCATGAGGAAAAAAGTAAAGGAATGTTTCAGAGATTTGGGTCATTTTTGTCATCTCAGTATCCAGATATTAATACATAACAAGTAGGTGAGTTAGTCGGACAACAAGGCAGTAATAGAAATGTTAAATTAAAGGATAACACCTACTGAAATTGTATATCACTTAGAATTATTTCTAACCAGCAAAATACCTATGATAAAATTCACTTTACAAGTGAAGAAATGAACTGAGAGTCTATAATACTGCAGTATTGTTCCATTTTCTTGAGATTTTTCTTTGTCTTAAGGAAAAGTTGATCAAATTGATTGCTTTCTGGAAGAAGGCATTAGGTATTTCTCCGACTTCTGGCTACACCATAGAACACTGTAGATTAGTTCTCAGACAAATGCAAAAGACAGAGTTGATATCATAAGAACACAGATATTTTATGTATGTATTTGGAGGTGTTATTATTTCAAAATAAATAATGAGATTTTACTTTGCTTGTTGGTCTTCACTCCAGCATCACTGCACTAAAAGCATGTTCATATTTTACTAAAATAAGTAAAAACTGAGCCTTTGGTTTAAAAAAAAGAAATACATCCCAAAGTGTATAAATCGCAAGTAAGAAACAATAAAATCTCCTTTCTCACATCTCAGCCTCTAAAAAATGCATGGATTACAAATGACTTATTCTTGCAAAGAGTGCCTCAAATCCAAGTTGTAGCATAACTCGCAGCGCAAGTAAACATGGGAAACCTGTCAAATACGTTTCCAAGTCCCAAAGATCTCATCATCTGCATTAAAAATGAATGAAAAGAAAGAGAAGAGAAAATGGTCTGCAATTTAAATTTGTCGTTATTTTGTTGTCTTCATGGATTTCAGGATAAAGGGGCTGGCAATGTGTAAAAAAGAAAATAATCAGTTTGGAATTCAAAGAGGGTCTGTAGCTGCAAATTTAACATTCTAGAGTAACCCATATTTAGGACTAAGCAAACATAAAATCTGTTATTGCCCAGGAATCTTTTTTTTTTTTTTAGGTTACGAGCTCATTTTGCTACAACTATGAGAATTCTGCTACAAGTTACCTACTGCAGATAAGATAAAAAGAAAATCTCATGATGATTAGAATGCATTGGTTATAGTACAGCTAGGAGTTTCACTTCCTTGTCTTATAATTTTATCAAAACTCCTACTTTCTGGAGAACTCAGACCCCACTGGGTTGCATGCTTTGGCAGCACATATATCATAAGGATGACGTTTCTTCTGTATATTTAATTGCGTGTCAGGAGAACATAGGAACAAAATAACTGATTGCACAGAAGTGTTAAGATGTAAATTTATCGGGTTGAGGAGATAGCTTGGTGGTCTAAGAGCCTGCCTAACAAGAGCAAGGGTCCGAGTTCAATCCCTGTACTACATGCTGTGCCGGCCCCAGGTTCCCAGGTAGCTGTGCTGGGTAGCCCACGCCTGTGATTCCAGTGCTGGGGAGGCTGACACAGGAGGAACACTACTAGTCCGAACTGCATAGTGAGAGTCTGTATCAAATAAGTAAATAAAATATGTTTTTCTTAAGGTACAAATTTATTTTTAAAAGAGTTTGGTAACTTGTTAATCAACTGCTAGACAGAAAGTAGTGTGTGTGTGTGTGTGTGTGTGTGTGTGTGTGTGTGTTTTGTGCGCAGCTGTGTGTTTGTGTGTGCATATCTACATGTATGAGTACATGAATGCACATTTTTGAGCAGCGAATAGTTGCTGGGCACAGTCCCACTGTGACAGTCCCTCTTCTGTCACTGTGGTGACTACTCAGAAAATTATCTCATTCATTTTGACTCTGGAGAATAAATGTCATTTAACACTTGTCTTAAATAATCAAAGAAATCTGGAATGTACTCAAGGCAGGCATTTGGAGCCTGTCCCACAAAATGCTCATACATAGGAAGCATGCAGAAATGATTGAACTGAGCCATAGGGGGTGCTGTGTGTGTGTGTGTGTGTGTGTGTGTGTGTTTGTGCGCACACGTGTCTCACTGTGCAACTCAAACTCATGGTGATCCTTCTGTTTTCAGCCTACCCTGGGCTGGGATCACAGGCACACGCCACCACACCTGCACTCTGTTGCTGGGTCACAGTGCCCGGGGCAGGGCTGGTGCCAGGAATCAAGCCCCAACCTCTGTGTTTCCCGGAGCAGGCACTTACTCCGCTGAGCTTTCTCACTGGCCCTATATGTAAATATCTTTCAGTGCAAGTCTGAAACTAAGCAGCATAGCAGAGGAGCTTATGCTGGTTATTTTTCAGACTATAAATATATCCTACCTATTGCTTATACCACAATTATACACTTATTTTCTCTTATTTAAAATGAAACTTAAGCACCACTAAGAACTACTCTCACCAGGATAGCAAAAGGAAAACTAAAAATTTACAATTAAAAATAGGACTAGGTAGATTAGATGTATTTACATATCCAAGACTACAAAGTTACTCACAGAACTAAAGAAAAAGCTCCTTAAAATTTTAAATCACAGGAAGGCTCAATAAAAACCTGGTCCAAAATATTACAAGAAGCCAGCAAAGGAAATAGAATTTAGTTTCTGAAGAATATCAGTTAGTTTTTTCACTGATTTCATCCTTTTATGCCAGTGCAAAGTAGAAGTTATTCTGACAAAGCAAATAACAAGTCTTTATTGTAATAGTAAGTCTGCATTGTTGAAAAGAAGATATACACATAGATCAGTCTTTCTCAACCTTTCTAATGACGTGACCCCACAATGCAGTTCCTTATGTTGCAGTGACCCCAAACCAAAAAATAATTTTGGTGGCTACTTCAAAACTGTAAATCCAAATAAATAACATTTTCTGATGGCTTTAGGTGACCCTGTGTTTCGGTTGTTCAACCCCCGCTGGGGTCGAGACCCACAGGTTGAGAACCTCTGACATATAGATATAGATATAGATATAGATATAGATATAGATATAGATAGATATAGACATATTTCAGGATATAGTTGGGTTAACATTGCAACTAGATATGTTCCAAGATATTGGTCAACAGAAAGTTGTACATTTACCAAGAAAGTTGCAGTGCCCACAAACCAAGTGTCAGTAACCATTATGAATCAAGTACACAAGAATACAGAAACTTATCAACATACGGCATCCATACTGAGAGCTCAAGTGAAATACATGTGATACTGACTGAACAAAAACAACTAATTTTCCAGAAACTTCCAGGTATTATGCCCGGTAGGTAAGCATCTACTTACAAGATGAGTTGCGTTCAGCCTTCAAAATTATATACTCACACAGAGGCTGTATTTGCCTACAGTGGGAATGAGAAAATAAATCAACTTGTAGCAGCTGACACAACAGTGTAGTGGAATAAGAGTGCAAACATCTTGGAAGGGAGGCCAGTGAGTGGCCTCAGGCAAGGGTCTGGACTCAAGTGGACATTTGACTACAGGAAGTGCTACAGGCAGCCAGTGAGCAGAGAACAGAAATGCTGTGGAACATCCCACAATATATGGAACAAATTCTTACAGAATTATCAGCCCCAAAATGCAATCATTGTTGTGATTGGACAGCCTGCATCTAGCCCAGAGCAGTGTCATCCCAATGTAAAGAGAATGCTTCTTAACACTGCAGTTTTGCCAGATGACTCTGCCAGGTGAAACTTGTCAGAGATAGGGAATTCATCTGTATTTTACATGGCTCTATGACTGATAACTGTGATAATGTAGTGGGCACACAACTCTGTCATTAATGAATGAAAAACTAAGAAATCACAGTAGGAGAGGACTTCATAGTACTCATAGGACTGTGACCAAGCTGATGTGAAAGACGAACAATAAACACCAGAAGAATCAGATGACTGCAAGGAACACAGAAAGCCCTGACATTGGATACTGACTATCCAGGGTATGCATACAAAACATAAAGAGGCAGGGCTTAAAGAATAGAAAACAAATCACAGTAGGGACATATCATAGCCATCAGCATACTTGGTCTTTCATCTCATAACTAAGATACAACACCCTGCATCTACAATTTAAAGGACAAAAGTTTTTTGTTTGTTTGTTTGTTTGTTTGTTTAGTTTTGTCTGATGATTCCAGACCAAGGTCAGCTCTCTCCAAGACAGAGATGTCCTGGTGAAAGGGCCTGAGTAAAGAAACTCTTCATCCCAATTAAGTGAGAAAGCAGACAGAAGCCATGGAGGAGCAAGTGGTAAGACTACAAGTTTCTAGGTCATACTAAAATCAGGCTGCAGCTCATAGCAGCACATACAGCTATGGAGCTCAGCCACTGAATCAACAGGCGAGTGTAGTCCCCATAAGCCGAGAGCTTTCCATACACGTGAGAACTGTGGGTACACTTTACATCTAGCAGCGGTTCTGAACCTGTGGGTCGCACCCCCGGCAGGGGTCGAACGACCAAAACACAGGGGTCGCCTAAAGCCATTCCGAATTGTAACTATAGTAAAATTACAGTTTTGAAGTAGCCACCAAAATTAGTTTTTGGTTTGGGGTCATGGCAATATGAGGAACTGTATTTCAGGGTCACGGCAGTAGAAAGGTTGAGAACCACTGAGCATAGCAATACGTGGTTAACAATCATTGTGTGGGAAAAAAAAAAAAAAAAAAACACCTAAAATGAATTTTTGTTATAAAATATCAGTACACTCCTCACTAATACTAGGATGGCTATTCTCAAAGTGGCAACAGAGGTCAAACATTGTCAGGTATGATGAGAACAGTGAACTCTTATATATAATTCTTAGGAATGTAGGTTTATATAGACTTATGGATGACAGTATAGAAGGGCTTCAAGAAAATTTAAAATTGTGCCATTTGAGCCAATAACTCTTCCAGGGAAATGCACAAAGTAAAAAATGTCAGCACTTTTTGAGATATTTAGACTTCCATGTTCAGTTCAATATTCTTCACCAATATCCAAAATGCAGAAATGACCCAAGTGTCCCTGAATGGATGAGTGGACAAAGAAATCATATTCTTTATTTTTTTAATTTTATTTAATCTCAAAAAGGAAGCAATATTATCCAAAACATTTGTCTCATTGTGCTCTCTTTGGCAACACATATCCAAAACATTCCTGTCAAAATAGGTACATTTCAAATGTACCACCTCACAGGGGATAAGTTCATTAGAAGGAGATTTATCTGTCTCTGATGCTACACCTACTCGTTCTTCCCATAAAACCCACTGACTGGAATATGTGCTTCATCAAGCGTCTAAATCCTAAAGTTTGCATATGCTCTTCTGAAAATTTCCGAACTTCCACGTTTAGTAATTGCTCTTCTATTCTTCATCTACATTCAATCTTAGAACCTTCTAAAGAAGTAATTTCTAATCAGACTGCTTCCATTTATGAATCTCACTTCACAAGAAAATAAAAATTAGAAACCTTAAAAAAATCACCATTTTCCCTATATTTCTATCTATCCAAAATTAATTCCATTTACTTCACATTTAACCTTTATTTGATTAATTTCTTAATATTCAAATTAATCTTTCTCTTGGTATTTTCTCCTTTTAATCATCTAAATCTTAAAAGCAACACCTTTTATTTTCTTTTACTAAATCAGCAGTATGCCTGAATTTAATGTTTTTGGGGCTACAAATTCTTAGAGAACATTTACATTCTTATCTTTTTGTTATAACAAAAGCTAGTAGTTTCAGAAAAAAAAAAAAATCGTAGTACTGCCAAAAATTTAAGTCATAAAATTGCCAGTAATTAAGTAGTTAACAATGAATATTTAAAAATTCTTCTAAGGATACAGCTCAGTAGCACAGCACCTGCTTGGCAAGCTTGAGGTTATGAATACGATTCCCAGTATCAATAATAATACAAATTACACGATTTAAAGCTAATTACACCACACCATTAAAGACAATTTAAAAGTTACTTTTATCCCTTCTTTCTATTAACTACATATTGCACAAAATTTTGAGGAAACCCACAGGTATCAGAACAGAAGCACAGTTATAAGAGGCCAGGGGCAGACCTTCCATTCATATCAAGAAAACAATAACTTGGTTATGCGATGACCAGACCTGTACTGACAGAGTAATATAAAGGAGGGATGGGAACCATTCATTCTTTCCTAATCATAATTTGAAACCATACATGTGTACCTTTATTATTATTAACTAATTTTAGGCCTGGAGAGATAGTTCAGTGATCTAAATATCTGCTTAGGCAGGCGCAGGGACAGGGAGCCAGTCCCCAGCACCACATGCCTGCCAAGGAGAATGGGTGTGGTGGTGCAAGCCTATAACCTCAGCACTGGGGAGGCTGAAAACAGGGGGTTCACTTTGAGTCTGAGCTGCATGGCCAGGATATCCCTCAACTTGTTTATGTAGACCAGGCTGACCTGCAACACACAGGATCCCCTTGGCTTAAACTCTCAAGGGCTGGGATGATAAGCATTTGTCAACATGTCCAGCATGAATTTCTAAAATTCTAAGCCCACATGTGACACTGTCGGAAGTTAGGGCTTTTGGGAGATGGCCAAATCAAGAGGATGGAGCCTTTAAAAATGAGATTAGTGACCTTATTTTAAAAATAAAGAGGCCCCAGGGAGCTCAATTATTCCTTCCACATGTGAGAAGCTCGAAAATAGATAGTTTTTGGCTCTCTATGAATCAGGAAACAGGGCTGAAATAGTTAACTTTGATTATCAATTTAACTAGATGGAGAGACAGCTGACACATTACTGAAACAGTGTTGAGTGTGTCTGAGGGGCGTTTCCAGCAATGACGGACATGTAGATCGCCAACCTGCAGGGGGAGCCCTGTCCTGCTTGTATGTAACACCGTTTCTCAGGCCTGCGTCTGGTCTGGATGAAATGGAGAGGGAAGAGGCGGAAGCCGGCCTGCACGTGCAAGCTGGATTCCACTTGAGTGGGGGCATCTTTTGCTACAGCCATCACCGGTGGACATCAGTCACCATCTTCAGCCTTTCGACCCAAACTCACCCTGACAGTTCTCCAAGGAGCTTCAGAGCCCTAAGTCCTAGAGGGTCATGGCATTCTTGGCTCTTTTGTTTAGAAGGTTCTAACTTCTTCCGGTAAGGCTCGAGTGTATCCTCTGGCTCTCCAGTATGCGGGCAGCCAATGTGGGCTCATTCCTTAAGCCAAGTGAATCAATTCCATGCAATCAAATATTATATACATTCAATCAAATAATATATGTAATTTATTATGTATAATTTAATATATGATATGTAATAAAATAAGTATATATATTTGATTCTGCTCCTCCAGAGAACACTAACCAAAAAAATCCCTACTTCTGGGGTTCACTGGCCTCCTAAATATGAGAAATGTGCATTTCTGTTTAACCACTTAGTCTATGTTAATTTTGTTGCTAACTTAGACTCGTTTATGAGCATTAGTCTTTGCACTATAATTTTCTAATTCATATACATTATAAAGTGATCTATATTTTTACACACTGGATTTCATTTGAAAGAAACTTTATTAATTTTTGTATTTAAATAAACATTAAGGAATAATGTGATTTCATACTCGAGTTTATCTTTGCTAGTTTAATGCTTGTATGAATTTTTTGGTATTCATTTCAGTCTTATACTCTGTTTTTCTAAGAATTAGCTTATTCACCATTATCTTTGCATTTTCAGTTTAATTGTGGAGAAAACTGACACCAGCTTGACTTCTTTGCTCTTTGGAGAAAATTGTTTTCTTTCTAGAGTCTATTTTTTTCCCTGGAAGCTTGGTGAAGTTAAATGGTATGTGTCTTAGTGTTAAATGTTCTGTATCTGTTTTACTCTGAACAGCTTTGGCTTTTGACCAATGGATTCTATTGAGAAGTTAGCTTTATTTTATTTCAGATTCTCTTCTCCACTTTCGGCCTGCTATTTCTGGAATACTTCTGACAGATTATTCCTGTTATACTTTGTACATCAATTATGTTTTATGTAATTGGTGTTTCTTTTTTGTTTATTTGTTGTTGTTGTTGTTGTTGTTGTCATACATGTTTCAAGTCCATGCAATTTACAGTCTTCTTATAGATGGGTACACGTAGGAAACACAATTATCTCTTTCCACGGTTGCCTGTGCTTTCTCTCCTACGTTTCTCGCTCCTCCTCTAGATCGCTCTCCCCATTTTCACTCTTGTAGATAGCAACTTAGCTCATGTTTATGGTATACAATGTTTATATTCATGGAAGTTATTAGGTTCCTGTACAGATCTTCTTTTCACCCTACTTATTTCCCATTCTTCTCTCATTGCCCCAAGTCTCTAAAACCACTTCACATTTTCAAGAGAACTTTTCCCCCTTGCCCCTTTTTCTTGAAAAAATGCTTTAGTTAAAAGTCATTTCTTTAGGAATTTGATTATTTCCTGTGGTCATTTCTCTGACACTTTACGTTTACTAATCAGCTCTTTTAGTGTAGTTATATTCTCTTCCAGTTTACCTTCATTTTGTTTTGCCTCCATACCAGCATTTCTTCAGGTCGTGCTCTACGTTGTTTTTGAACTTTGGCATTTTGATTGAATATACATATCCAATTCTTCTACATAGGGAGCCCCTCTGGTGAATTTTCTTTTTTATGTCAGTGTTTCAGATTGTAGTCTGCATCTATCCTAACAGCACGCCAAGTTCCTTGTTCCCTTCAGGATGGTAAATTTATTTAGTCATTACCCCTTTTGTTCTTCCATTTCAGGAGAAAAGAATCCGTCAAGGTCATCTGTGTCCTTTAGCATAATCTTCCTGTCACTTTGCCACAGCTTCTGAGACCTGGTCTGCTATTCCATTTATAACAAATACTGTGGGCTGAGCATTTGTTTTCATTGCTTTTATTTTATTTTATTTTTTTGTCACCTCAGTATTAAAGAGCAACACAAAAGAGTTAACCACACTAGGTCTGTGCATCTGATTTTGACATTTTTTCTTTCTAAAATGGGTGATTTTATGCATATCATTTTAATTCATTTATTTAGTTTTTCATTTCGCATCATTTTTAAGAAATCATTCCAAATAACTACATTTAAATTTAACAATATTGATAACTCTGAAGACTAAAGCACCTGCTCAGGCAGGTGCGGGGACTGGGGTTTGATCTCCAGCATGCCGTGCCGGCTCTGCCCCCACGGTGTGCTGAGATGGTGACTGAGACTGGGCCTGATGATGCAAGCCTGTAATCCCAGCACTTTGGAGGCTGAAAGCAGGAGGATCGCAATGAATCCAGTCTGTATACTGAGACCCTATAGACCCTGTACTAAATGCATAAATAAATAAGTTTAAAAATAGAAAATTAACATTCTTATAATTAGCTGCATAAGCCTTTTAGTGAAGGTGTATGGATATTTAAGTTAGTTTTTTAAAAGATCCAATGATCAGGGTCCTTGGGCTCACCAGCATACAAGTGCCTTTGGTGGGTGGATCAACTGGAATGCACTGCACCCAGGAGAGCTGGCTTGGGATCATGATCATGACCCAATCAGGGAGACCAGCAATGTGAAAGTGCCCAAAGGAGAAGCAAGGAGTCAGCTGATGGGCGGCTCTGTGGAAAAGCCATTCCAGGCCCACAGCCAGAGGCCAAGATCAGCTCCACACCCAGCACAGTTCTCAGTCACTTTATAGTAAAATTATATAGTATAATACTATACCATTAGTAAACTATAGTATAATTTCAAGTCACAGATTGTAATATGTCCTGTCTTTCCTTTGTTTCCTTGGGTTTTTTTTTTTTTTTTTTTTTTTAATTCTCGGTCTCTTCTGGCGTCATATGAATTTGAGGAATGTTTTGTGTAACTCTGTGAGGGATACTAATTGTCTTTTCGCCTGGATTGCACTGAATCTATGTGGTCATTTTTGGAGTATGGCCGTTTTTGCAATGTTGGTTCTTCCTATCAAGGAACATGGAATATTCTTCCATTTTCTCAAATCCTCTTCAATCTCTGTTCTTAGAGTACCATAACATTCACTGCAGAAATCTACTACATCTTTTGCGAGACTGATTCCTAAGTATTCCATTTTGGGGATGTTATTGTGAAAGGCATGTTCTCTCTAATTTCTCCCTCAGTATGCTCACTGTTCGTGTACAAAAACACTACTGATTTTTGAGTGTTGACTTGGTATCCTGCCATGTTGCTGAGTTTGGTGATTAAACCTACAAGACTCTTGGTGGAGTTTTGGGGGCCTTCTATGTATGAAATTAATAATACAAATACAATAATAATACAAAATAATAATACAAATACAATAATAATACAAAAGAAGAAACAAGTAAACAAGTAAAAATAAATTAAAGCATTGACTGCTTCTTTTCACAAACCAGCAGAAATGGATAATAGAGTTGTCCAAACCATCCTGCTTACATGCACAGGTAAACTTTCCCCACTCCCTCTCCTGTCTTTCTCCTCAATTCAGTGACTCTTTCCTTTAGAAGAAGTTCATTCCCTTTTACCTGTGTCTGCTGTCCTCTTCAGATTCTATTTTTTTCTTTCAGGTTCTCACACTATGAAAACAATATGATGATTGCACATGTGGTTCAGATTTATTTCATTTAAAAATATGTTCTCTTGGTTCCCAGCGGGATGGCTCACTGGTCTAAAGCCCCTGCTTAGGAAGGCTTAGGCGGCTGCAGGGACCGCAGTTTGATCCCCGGCACCACATGCTGCGCCAGCCCTCCCCTCAGGGCACGCTGTGCAGGCCATAAAAATAAATAAATAAATAAACAAACAAAAGTTCTGAAACAAGGAAAAAATAAAAAATAAAAAATAAAATAAAATTCTAAAAAAAAAAAAATGTTCTCTAGTTGCATCCATTTACCTACAAAAGACTCAAATTTGTCCTCTTTTACAGCTGAATAATACTCTGTTGTGCAAAAATGCCACGTATTCCTTATGCATTCTTCAGTTGATGGATATCTGGGTTGTTTCCAGGATTTAGCTACAACAAATTGCACTGCTATAAACATGGATGTGCAGATATTGCTGTGGCATGAGCTATTCAGTTCTTCCGGAAAAGCACCCAGGAGGTGAATAGCTGGCTTTAATGGGCTCTCATATCCTAGCTTTTGAAGGAATCTCCACACTGGTTTCCATAGTGGTTGCACCAGTATGCACTCCAACCAACATTGTCTCTACTCCTATTTAATATAAAAACATTAGCTAAGAGAGGGTAATAAAAGAAATAAGAATTGGAAAAGAAGAAGTGACATTAGATTATTTGCAAATCACATGATATCCTACAGAAATAATGGTAAAGAATTTCCCAACCATGGAAAAAGAAATTGACCTACAAACAAAAGAAGCATATGAAATTCCAAACATCCATAACTCAAATAAAACTATAATAACACAAACAGAGAGATAAAGAGAGACAGAGAGAAGGAGGAAGGGAGGAAGAGAAGGAGGGAGGGAGGGTGGGACAGAGGGAGGGAGAGAGAAAGGGGGGGATTAGGTGCCTAGATTCTTTTCTCTTCACAAAATAAGGTGCATTTCAGTCCTATCCATGTGACTAATTTGTTTAAAGCATAGTAGTAAAAAAAGTAAGAAGAAAGAAAGAAAGAAAGTACAGTTCTGCTGGCTATAGTCTTGAACAGAGTAACTGCTCCTAATAGGCACAATGATAGGCACAATGAATGAATTAATGCATGCATGCACGCTCTTTGCTATCGGTTTATTTCTCGTTATGTACAACTTCAAAATATGAACATGTCAGTCTTAGAAAGCAACGTATAAGTGCATGCAGGGGCTAGTGCGATGGCTCAGCAGTCTAAAGCACCTGCTTAGCAAAGCTTAGACAACTGTAGGGACCGGGGTTTGATCCCCAGCACCACGTGCTGTGCAAGCCCCACCCCCAGGGCATGCTGAGCCAATAATAATAATAATAATAATAATAATAATAATAGAACAAGAGCATACAGCCAAGTGGTGATGCATGTCTGTAATGCCAACTCTGGGAAGGCTGAGGCAGGAGGATTACTGTGAGTCTGAGCTATGTAGCAAGACTATGTACCAAATAAATAAATAAATAAACTTTTTTTTTTTTTTTTTTTTTTTTTTTAGCTGACATGGGGATTAAATTCAGGGCCTTTCACTTGCCAGACAAGCACTTATTCCTCTGAGCTATCTTCCTGGCCCTAACTATTTAATTTTAATTTTTTTAAATAAAAAGTCATGTAGCTTATTCTATTATTTTAGATATAAGAAAGCTACTTGAAGGAAGAAATGATTTCTCAATATTTCAAAGTATAATTTTTAGTGTAAGTAATTAACAATAAATATCATATGCTCAAATATTACATTAGTATTACTGTTGCTTGACCTTATACAAGAAATGCAGAGGGGGGATGAAAAAGAATATCTGCTTTGCATAGTGGAAGATTATATACAATAGTGACCTCCAAAAATAAAGTTTCTAAGTGAAAAAAAAAAAGAAAAACAATTGTGGGGAAAAGTAGTTTATGAAGCAGACATTAAGCAAATGTTAGTTAAAACAAATACTGTATACACTTACATGGAAAACTACATTTTAAAGATATGTAAAAAGCTTCAAAGTATACTATATACAATTCAAGAAATTATGGATTTTAATGGTGGCTTTTTATTGAATAATATTCAATGTTACATTCAGTGAAGCAGAGAAATCTTGGGTTTAGTATGTCATAAAAGGTGACAAAAAGACTTGTTATAAAAAGAAATGTTTATGTTGCTTAGAAAAAAAAAAAGAAAAGGAAAAGAATATACTTCTCTTTGGACTAAGAGGAAGCAGATACATACACAGTCAAATGTTCTGCAATTGCAGTGGGCCCACACTGTACTCTGTAGAACGATTGTTAGGACAATATGCAATATGTCAACTTTCAAAAAAAAAAAAAAAAAGAAAGGGGAAAAGAAAAAGAAAAAAAAAAACAAAAAAGTAATGTTGATTTAAAAGGGTTAATGTTTAATTGTTTGATCAATCTTATATACCTATATGTATTCATCTAAACTGATCTGATGATGAAAATATGTAATACAACCATTGTTAAATTTAAACAATAAAAACATTAAATTAAAAAAAAGAAATGTTTAAACGAAGAAGACAATGAGGTATGTAACTGAATGTTGTGTGACTCCCATGATAATCAGCAGAATATTTTTTAATATATGGAAAGAATTTCAGTTTCTCCTTGAGCAGGCAATATTCCTAAAAAGTCAATATTAACCTCAGCTTCTGGGAAACAAACATTGTGAGGCAAGAATATGGAAAATATTTTATCTGGCATTCAGTAACCATACTATTTGTTTCTATCATGGGAACAACTGCTAGTGACAGACTGATGTCATGGGGACTACAGAAGGATTACTTTTAGTCTTGAAATTCACTGCTCTTTTGTTTTCCTCTGAACAATAGAAAATTGGCAAGGAAAGAAAGCTATTAAAGTTACACTGATAAGCATAAAGCTATGACATCTTTCACTTTGCTCTGTGATAAATCACCCTGATGATTAATCATGATTTTTTTTCAGGCAGGCTAACCAAGGTGACCCTGGTTGGCTCCACTTCTATGAGAGAAGTAGACATTAAAGGGTGCCTGTCTTCTTTGTGGCTCCACAAAAAAACTCCTTGGTCTCCATAATTTAGCTGGCAATACTAAGGGTGGCTACAATCTGATGCAAGAATAAATACTTAATTAAATTCTCCCACATCTTTGGGTGCTAACAAAATTGCCTAGTGTACCCCTTTCCAAAGCTTCAATAAGTAGAATTCTGATTCAGTCCAAGAAGTGGCTTCAGAAAATTGTATAAGCACCTGATCTTTACTGGATGGATCGTTAAGAAGGATTCTGGACAAAATGTGCAAAATATTTAACTTTATCGCATCACAAAATCCTCATCTTCGATTGCTGTGTCAATATGAAGATGCCACAATTATCACACCAAGTCCCGTACCAAGGGACTATTTAACTGTATGAAGTAACATGGTGATGTGATTTGTAGTCTGTAAGTACTGTTCATACCTATAGACATTTTTTCCCAGTTGAACTATTTATTTTGCCTTTTTAAAAATTTGTATTACTTTTAATAAAAATAACAGTATGACAATTTTAAAACACGTTAGTAGTGCATTCACAATGATTGATACAATGCATATTGTTGTCCTCACAAAATTGGAAACAGAAAAAATTCTTGATCTAGCAAGTTAAGAGATCTGTAGCATCCTCTTGACATTTCAGGCTGAAATTACTGAAACACTTTAAACACAGATAGATAGATAGATAGATAGATAGATAGATAGATAGATAGATATAGATAGATAGATGATAGATGGATGGATAGATAGGTAGATAGATAAATAATCTCGGGTCATTGTAAACTGTTTTCATAGGTGACAGTATAATCAATATTTAAAATCACAATATGGTATTCTGGCACAACATGTCATCCAAACCCTTTGAGATACTTTTTAGAAAGCTCAGGTTGTATTGAAATGATAATATTTATAGCTGCCCTGGATTTCAGCAGCAACTTTTTGGTAGAGATAGTGCCAAAACTTATTTGCAAACTGTATTCAAGCCTTTAACCTCATAGCATATTTTGTGAATTTCATTTCTTTCTTTTCCTTTTTTCTTTCTTTTTTTTTTTTTAATGTATTTAAGACAGAGTCTAAGGGGGTCTCACTACACAGATTGAACTCGTAGTGATTCTCCTGTTTTAAGCCTCCCAGTTGCTGGGATTACAGGCCAGAGCCACCACACCCAGTCTCAATTGTTGTCTCACTTCGTCACCCCGCTGCCTCACGGGGGGTGGGGGGTCGGGAGGACCAGTAGAGCATACCAGCGGTCATCCCGTGCCACTGGGCTGTGCCTAAGCGGGCTCTTTAGTCTGTTGAGCTATCAGGCTGGCCCCCATAAATTTCATTTCTTTGGTTGTTTTGTTTTCCGCAATATAGTTTAATAAGATGGCCTTCAAGTTTTCCATGTCCATGACTATGAGTAGCCATGATTAACCAATGTGAAAATTAGATATCTTCATTCCTTTAAGTTACAGTATTGCAAAATATGTATTTCAAGAGAGGAACAAACACATGAAAAAGGACTGCTTATTCATAATGGCACAATAATTTTAATTCAACTTAAGCAAAGACATGGCAAAAGACTACTGTCTCATTGAAAGGAATTCTGTTTTGTCAAAAAAAAAAAAAAAAAAAAGCAGCCTAACATAGCTAGTTATACCCCGTAGTGCAAATTTCATATTCTTATTTTCATTTTAATATATGTATGGGATGGTAGAACACAGATATAATTAAGATTGTTTCAGATTTGTCTTACAAGGGTGTGTGTATGTGTGTGTGTGGGGAGGGGTTATGCTGTTCTTTAAGTGTGTGCCTTGTTTTGATAAGAAACACAATGCAATTCAGTGTTTAATTTTACATTGGCTCTTTCCACATACATTCATGATTCCAAAAGAGCACTGATAATATTATGCATGGTTTTCCAGAGCACTTGTATTCTGTCTGAATCTATCAAGATCATGTCAATAACCTCATTTTTTTTTGAACTGGGAATTGAACTTGCATCAGGCAAGTGCTTATTCTTTGGAGTTATCTCCCCAGTCCCTAGTCTCATTTCTTCTACATCAGAGAATTTTATATATCCTTTCTTTTTAACTTTAGTAGTGTTTCAGTTACTCTTCTCTCATTGCTGGGACAGATTTCTGACACCCAAATTGAAGGAAAGCTTTATTTACCTCACAGTAACTGGAGGTTTTGGTCCATATTCAGCCCACTCCAAAACAGAATGGCACGTGGCAGGGAACATCCTTTGATGGCAGTGGCAAAGTACAAAACAGCAAATGGGAGGAGTAGCAGCAACAGAGGCTGCAGAGAGCAAGTCCGTCTCTCTTAAATTGCATTCAGGCTATATGCCCCAGGCTTGCAGAAGTACTCACACCAATAATCCCAGCAGCACTCATATCTATCATCCCAGTGAATCATGAGTTAATCTCAAACTCTTAAAGTCCCTGCCCCATGACTACATGAGGCCTTGGGGAATAGCTAGACACAAGCCATAACAAGGACACAATGGAATAACCTCCCTTGTGAATTAATTGGTGTGATGGTTCTAAGTCTTTTTAGGTAAGAGACATGATGCTAACAGATAGGTCACAAAAGTTTATGTTCCATTGAATTAATCCAATATTTCTAATTTTCATTTTTCTCAAGAATTTAGGGCTGGCCAAAGAGCTCAGTGGATTAAAGCAAGTTCAAGCAGACTCAGAGGCTGGGGGTTCATTCTCTAGGCCTGCAGTGCTGGACCTATGCCCGGGGTATGCTGAAAGGCAACTGAGACTGGGTATGATGGCATAGGCCTGTAATCCCAGCTCTTAGGAGGCTGTAATCAGGCAGATTATCGCGAGTCCAATTGAGTAGTGAGACCCTGAACATCCTGTAGATCCTGCCCTAAAGTAAAAAATAAACAAATAGAATTTATTTTCTTCTTATACTTCAAGTGGAATTTTCAATTGCATGTCAGCATGTACTTTTATGGTGGCTTACCCAAACACAAGTTAACTGTAACCTAAGTATTTCTATATTAAAGTTTATGTGCTCTCTTTAAAAAAATAAAGGTAAACATAAGTTCAAAACAAAAAAATAATATTAACAACTACATTTGCTCTAAGAATTTGTCAAGTAGATCTGATATACTATGGATGTAATATTGTTAACAGTATTACAGTGTGAGAAAAATGAAAACATAATTCATAGTCTGTATATCATACTGTGTTGTATGAAATAGGTCAAAGAGAATGTAGTTTAATTGACTTAATAGTCTGTGCTTTTAATTCTTTCTGTATTGAAATTTATAATTGAGAAAGTGGAAACACTATCACATTTAATTTTCACACAAGCACCTCCAAGACAAAGCATTGCCTCCATTTTACACATGACGAACCTGAAATTTTGAAAGTGTTTAGACATTCAGCCAGGTTTACACAGATCCCAAGCTGAAAATATCTGACCTGAATTCACTTGCCAGGGTAAAAGCTGACCCACCCGAGGTCCCATAGGAGTTAAACCAGTTAACTTATTTTCGTTTTCCTAAATTATTTACTTTGGATCTCTCTTTCATAAGAACATTTATCCTCAGTATTTGCAAAAAAAAAAAATGTAATTTATGTGTGTCCTGCTCACAAAGCCCTTATAGGTTATAGAAAATTAAAATAATTGTCTTATTGACTCTGAATATGTTGAAAGGTCAAGAAAAACCTCAAAGAGCCATATATCTAGATCTAGTTATGTAAAATATCATCCTATTCCACTGGGAGCCAGCCAAAGGAGTTAATAAATAAGTCTATGATTTTTGTTTTATTGTTGTACTACACAGAAAAGATTTTGCAAAGTGACTTAGTATCAGTCTTGGCTTGCTTCTCATAACCACTTAATGGAGTTTAAATGGTCAATAAAGCAAAATATAAACACATTGTAGAAGATTATAACACTTTCATGTGTACATTATTAATAATGCCATCAAGTAGAGTATAACTTTTTATTTTTGAATGAGTCTGAAAATATATATCACTGTTGACAGTAGTAAGCAATATTACCTTTAGGGAAATAAGTGATTTTAGTTTCCTCAGTATATTAATAAGATTAAAGGTTGGAAACAATACTTGTGCCTTATGCCTAAGCAGTACTTTTAATGCAAAGGGTATTCCACCAACACTAGCAGTATTTCTTATTGTCATTTCACATATGTGTGAGATCATGTGGCTCTTGTCTTTCGGGCCTGGAATAGTTCACTAAGCATAGTGACTCTAGTTCTACCAATGTCATAGCTCAGTAGGCTTTGATTGTTTTTATGGCTGACAAGTATTCCATTGCACATATGTATCCCAGAGCCTTACCGCTCCGCTCATGGGCACTTTAGTTTGTTTCTATTTCTTTCTTTCTTTCTTTCTTTCTTTCTTTCTTTCTTTCTTTCTTTCTTTCTTTCTTTCTTTCTTTCTTTTCTTTTCTTTCTTTCTTTCCTTCTTTTTTTCTTTTTGTACAGGGTTTCACTACTGACTCATAGTGATCTTCTTGCTTGTACCTGCCAAGTGCTGGGATTACAGGCGCGCGCCACCACGCCCAGACTCCATCGCCAGCTCAGCACTCTTGCGAGTGGGGTCGGCATGGCAGGCTGTTTCTAGTTTTTGACTGTTATGAATAGTACAATAAGCACAGAAGTGCTGCTATCTATTCAATATACCCATTTAATGTGCTTTCCATATTTGCCAAGGAGTGAGATTACTAGATTTTGCGTACATAGTTCTACTTGAACTCTTTGAAAAATCTTGATATTTTTTACTGTAATGATTAACTAGCATACATTGCTAACTATCTGTAAGCTTTGGTTTTCCTCCACATCATGACCAGCATTTACCACCTTTTGTCCTTTTAATTATACCCATTCTTACTAAGGAGAGATGATATTGCATGATATATTTGACTTGAATTTCTCTGATGATTGATGATACTGAGGAATTTTTCATGTACCTATTGGCTACTTTCCTGTTTTCTTAATGTCAGAGAGGAAAGGGAACAAATATGTGTCTTGGGTGAACATTTTGAAGATGACTAAAAAAAAAAAAAAAGAAGTAAGAGAGATAGAAGAGAAATAGACTCGGGCCTGGAAGTAGGCAATCAAAAAATACAATCTTAATGACTTTATACAAACTCTAACAGTGACCAAAGCACCTCATTTCTTGATGCCTCACTTAGAAAAACCAACGACTGTGGTCTTTCAACCAGTAATTCATATTACCATATATATGCATGTAAAATTGGCAGAAGAAAGAAAAAAAAATAAAGAAATTAAGAAAGGCCAGCCAAATAGCTCAATGATTTATAGCACCTACAAGCAGCCACAGGGTCTGGGGGTTTAATCCCTGGGCTTGCTGTGCTAGCTCCTCCCCCAGGGCACACTGAGAGGACAATTGAGACTGGGCATGGTGGTGCATGCCTAAAATCCCAGCTCTTGGGAGGCTGTAAACAGGCAGATCACTACAAGTCTGATCTAGAAGCCAGACCCAGAATACTCTGTAGACCCTTCCCTGAAATAAAAAAAAAAGAAAGAAAAAAATTAAAAAGAGAAAAAGTACAAACAATTGAGAAAGGAAAAGAAACTGATTAAAGCATTAACCATGTATTATAACAAATATTGTGAAATTTATATTCTTTTGTTATGAGAAATTCTGTATCACTTGTATTTTTTTCTGTTTTAGTTCTAATTTATAGTATCTTGAAAAAATTCAAGAAAATTAAAGACTTCTTTGGGCTGTGTTTTGCTTTGTCATTTTGGAGCATGTTTTCATTCTTTGCTATATTTTTCTTCATAAGAATTATTGCTCATGATAGTACAAATTTGCTTAATTAAATTGTAGTGCATTTGTTGAGCTAGTACATGTAAATTCTTGTGGTCAAGGAGTTTGTTTTCTTTTTCTTTCCTGCTATTTGCCAGAACCTAAAAGAGTGGGTAGTCAATAAAAAGGTTTGCATAAGTGAAGTAGCCTAATGAATGGATGAGAGAACATAAACTAAAGCTTCCAATGTCAAGCACAATTTAGGCACTTCATTACTATTACAGAAATCAGACAGACCTCAAATACTAGTGGTTTCATTTATTAACTGTGTGACTCTAAACATCCCTAACTAAAAACTGAGGTGGGCCAAATTAAAACACCCCCCTGTAATGTTCATTTTTAAGAAAAAACAGGCAAATAGGATGAATAATGCTTGTAAAATGTTCAATAAGATGCAGCCACTAAGATAGCTCATCTATCCAATAAGGAATTTCCACAGAGCCAAGTTTTTCCATGTGCAAAAGGGTCTAGCCTGAAAATTCCCAAATTAGGAAACAAGAAACCCTTTTGGTACAGTACACCTCTGTAGTGGTTGATACAATGTGTCAACTTGGCTAAATGACTCAGCAGCCCAGTTCCCTGTTGGTGGGAGCCCCTCCCTGGGGTACAATTGGTTCTTCCCTGGAGTGTGACCAGGGCCCGCCTAGGATATGATTGGCTTTCTTCCTAGAGCGGGATCAAGGGCCCATCCTAGGGTATGATTAGTTCCACCCTAGGGCACAATGAGCCCACGTCAGAATGACTGAGCACAAAAAGACTTTTTAAAGGGCCGAAGGAGTCAATGCTTCACTTCGTTGGAGAAGCTTCAGTCTTCGCATTCAGACTGGACTTCTTTGTCTGGCTTGCAGCACAGACTCTTCAGCCTCCAGCTTGGATCTTTTGCCATCCGTTGCAGACTCTTCAGCATCCATCACAGACACTTCAGTCTTCCATTGCAGACCCATCAGCAGACAGAGACTTACACAGAATGCTGCGGTGAAGTTCAGACCTTGGGACTGAATTCTTCAGTCCGGAGCATGCAGACACCCTCTGCAGGCTTCCTCATCTGATTCTGTGGCTGACTATTGTAAGCCAATCCTATAATTCCTTATAGATTATATATTTTGTGTTAATATCCATTCCTTTTATTATATTTATTCTGTTCCTCTAAGTAAAACCCTGACCAATACAACCCCCTTTGAAGCTAGTATCACAATAAGACAACTGGAAATCAGCTCGATTTATAGTTAGATGCAGTGACATGAACTCAGTGCTTTGGGGTTTAGAGTGTTATGAATTGCTTTTTATTCATATCTATGTATGAAAATTCTTGTTTGTCAAAAATAGAGGTTCCTAAAAGGACCCCCATATATCAAAATGATCATGTGTGAGGCAAAGACATTCTCATAAAGCAAGAGGATACAGAGTTAGAGTATTGATAATTCCTTATTTGTAAGAAGCTGTTTTCCAGCATCTTGGAGTTAGAAATAGAGCATCAAAAGATGATAACTTATGCTATCCTTGGTCCTGGAGAATGAAGAGAATGATTCATCATATTCCCAGTTTGGCACCAATAATCTTCCAAAGTATCTACCGGTACAAATTTTCCATCCTGAACTAGGTATGTATAGCAATATTTGAGAAAAACTAAAAGAAACATGGAATTATTCAACAGATAATTCTGGCTGTGCATGCAGAAGAATCACAAAATATCTGTAAATTAATAAACTTGTAAAATTTTAGTGACCTATTAACATTTTCATACTGGGTGATTAAAGATTCCAATCTTTATTAAATCAATAAAATTATATTGTCTAAGTTGTTTTATTTTATATTGTTTTCTTTCACATTCTCATAAATACAATAATAATAATAATAATAATAATAATAATAATAATGGTAAAACTTGGGGTAATCACTTCCATAGGAATTTATAATTAAACTTGTTTTTAGACTAGATAAACATCTTACAAAATCATGGATTTTTATTGTAAAGTTTCCAAATTAATGATTCCCTCAGGTGAAAAAGAAATATAAACAGTGACCTAAATATTTAAACATATGATAAGTTTACCTCAGGTAATAGTTTGTATACTCCAAAAAGCACACCTGAGGAGTTCAGTACGTGGGATGTTTGTTCAGAACTGTGGAACAGAGTTTCTGAAGAGGTGCATCAGGAGATATGATTGGACAGATGATGTCGACTGGTGATGGAGACTCAAAGACAGCTTCAACTAATTACACAGGGAAATCAGCAGCTAAAATGAAAAACTCAGTTGTACACTCAAGGACGTAAGAGCTAGGGGTCTTTAGATCTGCATGATCAGTCACTAGATATACCTTCTTCCAGCCTATGAAAATGCATGGCCTTTGACAAGATTGCTCTTAGACCAAAACCCATCTGAGGAGACTAAAAGTTAATAGCATTCACTACAGTCAGAACAACAAAATCCCTATTCAAAGAGGGAGCTGGGTGTGCTCCTCACAGGTAATATTTTCTGCTTATTTAAAGTCATCTAGGTGTAGTGGTATTGTTGGCAGTACATTATGCAGATTTGTATTTAAAGAATAAAAGTAAAAATTAGATTTGTGCACCCTGTACTTTCTCTTCTGTGTTCAGAACAAAAACAGAAATCTTCAAGAGTGTGGCTTCCATTTACTAAAGAAGAATACAACATAAAGTTGGGCTCACAGCTAGGTGGTGAGAGTACTCTATGGCAAATAAAACTTTGAATACAAAGAATATCTAAGTAAAATACGAATACTAGTAAGTAAAATACAAATACTAGCCCTCAGTACCAACTTACAGACCAAGCCTTCTAGAAAAGCAATGCGAGCATGCTGAAGCTAATGATTCTACAGAAGATGAAATCCCAAAGCAGCTATGGTGCATGATGTTGTAGGTAAGCATTATTCCTCTGAGAGGACAGGGCTGCTCACTACTTGGCTGTAGGATGCCAACTTGTCTAAAGTTGTAGCACCCACCAGTGTTGGAAGCAGAGTAGATCCACTAACTAGATGAAGTGGGATGCACTAACATAAAAATCTAGGGTACTTCTATACATACTTGGTTTAGAATTTCACATGGGATCAGCCACAGCTTGTACAATTGCAACTTCTCCAACTACTCAATCCTACACCTACCAGCACTTTGTTCTTGTTGCTTCCAGGCATATTTTGCAAGAAATGACAAATTCCACATAATAGACCTTAGAGTCCATCTCTTGGGAGCTTCTCAGGAAATTGCTTTGTACCAGAAGTGGTCCCAGAAAGGAAACTCTAACGTGAAATATTTGGAGTTGGACCATGAGTGCACAGATTGATGATGAGGATCCCAACCCTAGCAGCAGGTAGAACACCCTTAAAGTTAGTACTGATATATTTGTTCATATTCCTCTGTGGCACATTAGGATGGGAAATCAGTAAAAGAGAAAACACTAGCTGGTGAGATAGCTGAAGAAGAAGAAAAATGAAGAAATATTACTTATACTATAGACTTACGAAATTGCTGTTACTGAGAATTATAAATAAGTTCAAAATAGATAATGTGGAATTCAGAGTAGTAAATGACCAGGGTGAGGTTGAAGATAAGAGTTAGAGCACTATAGGCTATGGACTCCCATATTCAGCAGTAGAAAGGACGCCCCACCTGAATTCTTCTGGCTCACAGAAACTCCCTATTCTTTTCCTTCCTGATCAAAGCCTGTAGTTTTTCTCTCATTTATTGGTAATCTAGGGACCTCTTATAAATTGCTAGCCTGATTAAAAGAAGAAAGGAATTACATGGAGAGGAGCTTCTAGAACTGAGTCACCATGCATAGCCTAGAGATATGGGACTCTGGGTAAGCTAGATCCCTAAAGTTGAATAAAAAAAGTTTATTGAACAAATAATTTTAAAAAATGGCAAAGACTCTAGGAAAAGATGTGCTAGGATCATAGCTGTTGAGAAGTTTAAAAAAAATATGGATGAGGATATATAAAAGATATGCTAGAACTGCTACACTGGATGGCAGAGGAAAAAAGCAAATTGCTTATTGAAGTGGTCCTGTGGATATGCCACGTGACAGAAGAAAACTCAAAAGCTAATTGAGCCTCATATTCTAAGAATATGCATCATTTGTCAGAGAAATAAGAAGTGTTGTGGGGCACTAGCTTTGGTAAAAGTAGAATTTTTCTGTGTTCTATAGATTAACTCTAATGGTAGGATAGACTTGCACGGTAGTGGGCTTTCCAGGACAAATGACGGTGACAGGTAGTGTCTCACATGTGATAGAGCTCCAACAACAACTGCCACTAGCAAGGAACAGAATTACTGTAGCAAATAAACAGGGAAAAAGTGGCATGGAGTGTATCTGACTTCAAAGGAATGATAGACATACAGAGATGTCTAATAAAAATTGAGTAAGATAGGTACATGGTCATCCAAGGTATTATTAACTAAAATGTATAGCGCTACTACCAAATGAGGAGCAATTTTTAAACCCCTCCCTCAGTCCAAGGAACACTTCCAATGTTCTGGAAATGGGTCTGGGGAGATAGGTCAATGGTCTAAGCACCTGTCTGGCAAGTGCAAGGACCTGGGTTCAACCTACAGTACTACATGCCAGGCCAACCTCATGCAGAACCAGCCACCAAAACGGGGCCCAGTGGCATACTCCTGTAATCCCAGCAGAGGAGGCTAAGAGGAGAGGATTACTATGAGTCTAAGCTGCATAGCAAGACCTTCTACCAAAGAAAGAAAGAAAGAAAGAAAGAAAGAAAGAAAGAAAGAAAGGAAGGAAGGAAGGAAGGAAGGAAGGAAGGAAGGAAGGAAGGAAGGAAGGAAGGAAGGAAGGAAAGGAAGGAAGGAAGGAAGGAAGGAAGGAAGGAAGGAAGGAAGAAAGAAAGGAAGAAAGGAAGAAAGAAAGAAAGATCTGGAAATTTCATCTCCTACTATTATGTTTTGCGTCTATGTATCACACAGTCTGGCTTCTGGAGTTTGTGTTTGAATCTTGATCTAATGCTGGGATTATGGGCGTAAGTGCCTTGGGGAAGATACTCTGCATTATGAGGAGGGGAGAGAGCCTAGCTAGCTGCCTGAGCTGCCACCACTCCTTTTGCTTTCTGCTCTTTGCGAGCACAATAAATGGTTGCTCTCTGCCATGGGCCACTTCTCCCTTGGAATCAGCAGAGCATCAGCTAAAACCTCCACTGACTGCGAGTTATATAGATATTTCCTTCCCTAATTTTGAGTGTCAGGTATTTATCCCAGCAACAAACAGAAGAGTAACTGAGACATGCACCGTTAGGGAGTGCAATAATATCTAGTAGATATAGAGCAAAGGCGTTACAAAACATCTCACAGTGCATTGAATAAGCCCCCACAGCAAAGACTTACCTTGCCTGGAAAGGTAGTCATGCATGAGGTAGGAAAATATGATCTATATAAAAGAAAGTAGGAGAAGAGAAAAGGAAACCAGGAGAGGGGAAGAGATGGAAGGCAAGGAAGGAGAGGGGAGGGGAAAAGAGAAAGAACTCAAGTAGAAAGCATCAAGGGGCTGAGAAGATGCCTTTCAAAACAAATCCAGTCCATTCCTACACCAGAGGCAGTTTTCAAATTGGAACACATTGACTGAAAAGACATTCTGCCCCTACACTCTCACATTCCCTGGAATGCTCGTGCCACACCTTCCTTGTGGTGTACATGGACATTTACTTGTGTGTCAACATACTGCGCAGGAGGGAAGGTTCAGCTATTTTACAAACCATGGACTAACTATAAGATGACATGAATATTTGAGGACCAGAATCTTTTAAGATTTTTGTCTTCATGCTCCCTAACTTAAAGTGAGGTAGACATGTTTCAGGTTATAAATCTCAGACCAATTTCTTCTCAGTGGTTTCACTAAGTCTGTGGGAGTGTCCAGTAACCCATTCCATTTTGCACAGTATATAATGTGATTGACAGAGTGGAAAGTTTTCAAGATATTCATATGGTCTCCTTGGACTGTGGAATAAAATCTATCGCACTACTGTTAGTCGATAGTACAGAAATGAAAATGAACCTAAAATATTTTTCCACTTCTCAGAACCATAGAAGACCTGATTATACTCAGGGAAATAAATTCCTGTAGGAAACAACTAAAATCCTAACATTAGTCAGTATAAGATACAAACTATGGGCCAGCAAGATGGTATAACAGTCTAAATAACTTCTTAGGAAAGATATAGATGATAGATAGATAGATAGATAGATAGATAGATAGATAGATAGATGATAGATAGATGATAGGCAGATAGATGATAGTTAGATTAGGTTAATATAGATATATAGATATATATAGATATACTGTGCATATTTCCTTGAAGGTGGTGATAAGAGTCTCTACACTTAAGTTTCTTATAATTTGATTTTTATCTTAAGTATAAGATATATGTAGACCATACTGAACACACAGCAGCAGGAGGGATCAGGTGAAAGCCTCACGGATTTGGTTTTTTTTATTTCACAAAATAGAAATCAAGAACTCCAGAGTGCCATAAGCAAATACATCCCCCAAGTGCTAGAACAGAAACTAAGTCTAACCACCCACATCTCTGGCTGACCTCTGAATATGCTTAGATTGAAGAGAATCAAAGCAACCCAACTAGACCAGTTCAAGGGTGCACACCCGTAATCCCAGCACTGAGGAGGCTGAACACAAAAGGATCACTATGAGCCCAGACTGCGTAGTGAGACCCAGTACCAAATACATAAAAAAGTGAAAAACATGAAAACTGAGATTAAATAATTTGACAAAGGGAGTTTATAAATGAAGCTTATTCAACAAAATCACATACTAAATAACAGGTGATGACTAATAAAAAACCCTTATTACAGAAAACTACTTGAATTTAGATACCACATACCCTAGCATTCAGCGTATGTACAATTGATTCTACATTACCTGAGCTACAAAGCTCCAAGAAATACTTTGACAAAGGATCAAGAGAGATATGGGATGAATCAACTACTGCCAACTGAGCGGATGTTGGAACTAAGTGAAAAGGATTTTAAAGCAACTATTATAATATACTGAATGAACAAAAACAAAGCATGCCTTAATTAGATGGTAATCCCTACAGAGGATATGGAGAGGCATCACAGAACAAATGCAAAATACACAGACATTCTAAAAATAAAAATAAATTTTCTCAAATTTAAAGTTTTACATAGACCTGACAAATAAATGAATAAAGCAGAGAAAGAAATGAATTTGAACACAGAGCAACAGAAATTATCCAAAGTGAAGAACACAAAGAATAGAATACTAAAAAGTTCAGGTACCCAGATAATATTAACAAAGTGTAAAGAATGATGGAAATTCATATACTAGAGCTATAAAAGAATAGGCAGAAAATGTAGATATTGAGAAATAACTATATACTGTTAATTCTCAAGAGACTGAAGACAGAGCTCTGCAGATTTAATAGGCTCAGGGAGCAACACACACGTATATCTTCCATTGTGAGGTATATTTCAATCAAATCATATTGAAAGACATTGATGGATAGGGAAAATCCTAAAAGCAGGAAAAAAGAAAGTGCCACAATAGCTGCCTCATATTATTTCTTATTGAGTTTCTGGGGAGATGAGCATGAGGTCGAACAGAAGAGTAAACCAGAATACTTTCCCCTATGTTGGTGACTATCTGCCCATCTTTTGAGAGCCTAACAAAAAGGATTTCTTTACTGTCTCTGAGCAGGGACATCTATCTTCTCTTGCCTTTGGGCATTGCCTCCCCTGGTTCTTAATCCATTAGACTTATTAATTATTAATTGCATGACAAATGTATATAAGACAATGATCAGAATAGACCAGAAATAGCACTGTATTTTTTATCCATTGATTTTCTTCGAAGTATCACATTAATTCAACCAGTACAGACTATCTGTTTAACAGTTTGCTGAACCTTGATGCCTCCATGAAAAAAATGACCATCCACCCTTGTTTCAGACTGTACACATGAATTAACTTCAAATGGATCATACACCCTCAAGAAAGTCATAAAAGTGATATAGTTGTAGAATAAAGCACCAGCTGAACAGTTCTTTCTTTCTTTTTTGTATTTTAGGGAAGGGTTGAGAAGGTGTTCAGGGTCTCACTGCTAGACTGGACTCATGGTCATCTGCCTCTTTACAGCCTCCCAAGAGCTGGGGTTGCAGGCAAATGCCACCATGCCAGTTTCAACTGCTGTCTCAGTGTACCCACAGGGACAGGGCTGGCACAGCAGGCCCAGGGACCAAATCCTCAGCCCTTATGCCTGCTTGCAGGCACTTTAATCCACTTATTTATTTATTTATTTATTTATTTATTTATTTATTTATTGTCTTTTTGAGACAGGGTCTCGGTATGCAGTTGAGGCTGGTCCTGAGCTCACTTTTGTTGCCCAGGCTGGTCTCGAACTTGCACTGATCCTCCTGCCTCAGCCTCCCAAGTGCTGGGATTACAGGCATGCGCCACCATGCCCGGCTCCACTGAGCTATTTAGCCTGCCTTTCACAGTTATTTTAGACTACAAAAAGCATAATATATAAAAGAAATGTATAGAACAGGTTTCATCATGATTTTTGAATGACACGATTATGACAGCAAATTACTAGTCAGAGACATGGCGGAAAGTTTTCTAAATGTGCATCTAACAATGTGTTTGTATCTATAGTACATAAAGAAAATAACACTTAAAATAAGTTTGAAGAAATGGATCAAAGATTTATAGAAATAATTTATTTGTGGATATGTGTGACTCAATTGCAAGCAGAGGAAAAGACATGGACATCAGTGGCTGCCCAGGCATGTTAATTAAAGCAACAGGGTCTAATTACACACCCACCCTAATGGCTAGAATTACACTGACTGGGTGCCAGCTATTGGCAAGAGGACGGAAGATAATTTTCATACATTGCTAACAGAAATAGCAAATGCTATGCCCATTTGGAGAAATAGTATGGTAGTATCTTAAGAAGTTAAACACTTATTATTGTCCCTAGCCATTCAGTGCCTATGTACTTATCCAAGAGAAATGAAACCCTTCCTATATACAAAGAATAAATATAAATATTTGTGTCAGTTTGAAGCATAATAGCCAAAATGTAAGCATAACTCAGATATCTAGAATTGAGTTCCTGACTCCTCAGGGATGAAATGAATCATGGGTACACAAGTGAGCCTGGGTTAATCGCAAATCATGCATTCATTGTAAATCAAACACAAAAGTATATGTGCCATATAAAGTCATTCATATTACTTTCTAATAAAGGCAAAACTATGATGACAAACAAAATCATTCATTTTCTAGGCTTTAAGGTGGGGAGAGGACTTATAACAAAGGAATACAAGGAAGTGAAGAAACTGACTTACACATTGATTGTATTGTTAGTACAGGTGTGTGATAAAATTCATTAAACTGTGTGCTGAAACCAGGAGGATTTTACTCTGTTTAAATAATACCTTCATAAAAAAAATAATATTTAGAGGTATTGAAAACAACTAATCTTCTGTCCTGTAAGTAATAGCAGAATAGTGTAATCTATCAACACTCAAACAACACCGAAAGCATGCTCCTCAATATTTCTTCATCTAATTTGTTAATCTGATATTCTCCACAGTAATTCAACTCCACCCATCACCCACTATGGACTCTGGCCAACAACAGCTGGCTTTTACAACCAAGGATATTGGCTTTGGCTACACACTAAGAAATAGTCTGAACTGTAGTTACTACCACAGGTATAGTATTATATGTGAACTGATTCATTAGGTACATATCATGAGGACCGAGATAAATAAATTTGTTATTGTCTTTAGGATAAGTTAACATCAAAATCAAGCTCCATGTGCAGCAAATGATTATATATATGTATATATATAGTTTGTTTGTTTGAGTCTTGTTAGTTTTCTTATTCTCTACCATAGTATAGTCAAAAGGAAACTGGGATATCCAGGTATATCACAAAGATAAGTTAGTCTACTATATGAAGATTGCAATATAAACCAAACCAAAGAGGTCAACAGTGTCAACTGAATAACCTCTTACCACATGTTTTTCTCCACCGAGTTAAGGATAAGAATTATTAAGATTTGATGACATTAATGATGAGTTAGCATTCTAGGAGTCTGTGTGTCAGAATGTAACATTCCTTTAAATGTATAGAATAAATTATTTCATCTTCCACCTCCTTCCTACTAAAAAATCACAACACAAGGAATGCATCCTTTGATTAAAGAAGTAGTTTATTTTACACTTTGAAATAATATTCCTACTGAGCCGGTGGGCGTGGTGGTGCATGTCTGTAATCCCAATACTCGGGAGGCTGTGGCAGGAGGATCGGTGAGAGTTCAAGACCAGCCTGGGATACCAAACTGAGCTCAAGGCCAGCCTGAACTGCATAGTGAGATCCTGTCTCAAAGAGACAAAAAAAGAAAGAAAGAAAGAAAGAAAGAAAGAAAGAAAGAAAGAAAGAAAGAAAGAAAGAAAGAAAGAAAGAATATTCCTACTAATGTATCTAATAATAAGAAAATCCTCCAGCTTTAAAATGAGGTCCAGATTAAGAAATAGACCTCTAGATATTGGCCTCAATGACAGTTCTAAACTTTAATAATATAATCTGGAACGTCTTATAATATTAAAGCATTTATAATAGGAATAGATCCCAAGTGGAATTAATGGCAAACCACAATAAGACAATGTCAATGTGAAAGCCCAAGATTCAGAACCAAGTTAAGTCCAGAATTGAACTGAAACAGTTAAAACAGTAACTGGAAAGCTATCAAGATTGACAGATTCTTAAAAATTGACCTCAGGAGACCATGTGGCCAAAGATGCCCATGCTAAGCATATGTTTGGATGGGCATAGACCCATTCCATAATAGAATGAAAGGCACAGCCAAGATTGGGCATAAACATGAAAAGAGGGCACAGACAAACTGTGTGAACAGGTATGTTGAACATTTTGTCTGATAAATGCCGTATTACTACCCCTTCCTTAGCCCAAGACACTGAGCAAAAAAACATCCTAGAGAAGCCATATTGCTGTATTTATTAGAATAGACATACTTTGTGAAGATAGACCATTTATATTCATACCCAGCAGAGGGATTCCACTCTGAAAGCAGCATTAAATAATTATATACACAAAAATGTTTAATTAGCTACTATCAACTAACCTTTGTCACTGGACCTCCCCATGCTGGCATAATGGTTTCAAGAGTAAAGAAATCATGGAGGCAGAATTGAAGCAGCACATGATTAAAAAACACAGATTACCAGGCTGCTTTAATTTTACCATGTCCATCCTCTGAGCTACAGAGATCAATGTGGGTGCTACAACAGCATTAACTTAACAAATACAGTCAAAAAATTCATGGCAGGCAATTTGATTATATATATTAAACTTCTTCCACTATGGAAGAAATTACTGCTTAGGACAGAGATCAAAACATATCCAATGGTGTGGTTGCTTAATTAGCCCACAGCCTGGCCATCATGACTATCCAAAGCTTTGAACATTTCATTCACTGACATGAGATGTGACTCAACAATGCCATGAAATAAAGCAAAGGAAACACAGCAGTTGACAGGTGTCCATGCTATTCATAGCCAGCCGACAGAAAATGGAATGTCCTTTTGAAGGTGATAATTAGAAAGATTATTCTGCAATGGTAATGAACCATCTTCTAGGAGCCAATTTATACCTTTAAACAGTGACTACTTCATTGTCATTTCTGAACATATAGCATATTTTCCAAGGAAATAAGGGATGAAGTAGGATTGAGAGCATTTACCATGACTCTCTGCCACACACATGAGTAAATTACCCCCTTTGTCCTGGCGAATCTACAGTTTAAATGGCTACAAGCTCTGATTCCCAGAGAAGGAAGGTTGACATCGAGACACACAGCAAGAATGCCATTAAAGCGCTAGCTATGACTGCCGGCCAGTCAATCGGAACTCTGCAGGCAAAACGATAAGCAGGCAAAGAGTAATCACCATACTGCTAAGGTTCATTGAGCCTAATCATCAGAAGGCAGGAGGACTGTTGTTAAATAGTGGTGCAGGAAAGATTGCGTGCGGTTCTCAGACAAGTTTCTGGAGATTTAGTTTGTAATAACCTTCCTAATTTTGATGACAAGCTAGCAAGTCCAGAGGTCGTAACTTGAGAGGGAGACAAGTAATCAAAAACATATAGTCCTCGGGGCTGAAGATTTGTTTCACATCACCTGGTAAGCTACCTAAAATAGCTGAGAATAGGGCCAAGAGTGAGGGAAATCAAGAATGATTAGCAGAAGAAAGTGTTGGTCACATCCTTAGGAATGACTGCAGTATGTGGAAACGGGAGTTTGTCGCATCAACTGTATTCATATGTGTTCTCAGAGTATGAGGTCAAATGAAATCCTAAAAGAATTTGCCTCACTTTAGATGAGGTTTTATTAAATAAGAAATTGTGTCAGGGCAGTGCAAGGAGAGAATGGAAATGCTTTGGTGCTCTAGATATCTCGCTTGAGAAACACAAAGTTTAATTTCCTCTGGTCCTGGAGAACATGTTGCCAAAGGCTATAGCTTTGTCCTTTGGGTCTATGGATTGCTGTCAAGCAAAACCAGCTGTGCCACCCAGTCACACACCTCCTGCCTAGTTGTCACCAAATATAACAACTGACTGATGCAAGGATGCCAATATTTGGCCCTTTTGCCTTAATATGATGGAGATCACTTGTGGTATTCAGGCTACACAGAAGCAATAGAATCTGCCAAAATTGATCAGCTGTTCAAATTCTATTTTTAGTATCTTTTTTTTTTATATACTTATAATAGGCGGGTTTTACTATGCAACTTGACCTCATAGTGATCTTCCTGTTTTCAGCCTCCCCATCAGTGTAGTATTTCTTTTCATTTTTTTATTAATGCTTTAATGGGTCTCAAAATTCTGTGACAGATTTTTTGTCAAGTTGTTTCTATTAAAAAGTATTGATTTTAAATCTAATAAGTTAAAAACTGCTACACATGCAAATTACTTTACTACGTAAAGTTGTATGTCTGAGTGTACCTCCTGAAGTACGTGGCACGCAGTACCCGGGATCAACCCAGGTCCTTGTGGTTGCCAGGCAGGTGCTTAGGCTGCTGAGCTATCTGTACAGTTCTGAGAAATATCTTGTTCAACTTCAATATACAAGGTTAAGATAAACATTAATTCAGCATTAAAACGAAACAAATGAGCTGAGCATGTGGCACATGCCTGTAATCTCAGCACTTGGGAGGCTGAGACAGAGGGATCAGTGCGAGTTTGAGACCAGCCTGGGCTACAAAAATGAGCTCAAGGCCAGACTTGTCTCAAAAAGACAAAAAAAGAAAAGAAAGAAAGAAACAAATGGTCCCCCAAACACACAAAGCTACCATGAATCAGAGGAAAAAGGGATCCATATTAATATTGGAATAACTAGAAATATAATGCATAAGTATTAGTGAAAAACATGTATTTACAAATATGAGAATCGATATCTATGTAGCAAAAAAGCAATGACACCTTAAACACAATGAGATTCACTGAGTAGAATAAACATCAGCATAGTCCAGCTCCAGAAAGAATTACTGGACAGAAGGCTAAATAGTTAAACAATAGGAATATAACTCATACACGAAGACAGCCAAAATATGAGAGCGAGGTTTAGTTGATTTTAAGTATACAGTGAAAAGGTTTAAAAACATCTGATCACTGCCCAAGAAATGTAGAATAGATAAATCAGAGGAAAGCCAATTTTAGAAGATGTAATGACTCAGAATTTTTTGAATCATTTAAAAACTATAATCTGTAAATATAAATTATATTAAATGCTATGCGGAGTAAGTGTTCAACGCTCACTGGACCTAAGCACATTCTAACGAAACTGCAGAAAGCAATTAAATGAGATCAAATCTCATGAGAAAAAAGATCACTGGGGAAGAAATCATAATTAGACTGGAGGGAGTGGTGAAAGAAAACACACATTATTCTAGAATCATGTTTGCCTCACATTCTCAGATTCTTTGAATACATTTCAATCTACATTCAAACGCATGAGCATGTGTGATGCTGGTGTCCTTTTTCTCTCACTTGTTGCAGTTGGACTCTTACCCCTCTGTGCTCTTCATCATATTTGTCGTTGTGACTGAACTGAAAGGACCTAGCAAATCAGCGCATTATCTATCTGGGTCTATCTGTGGGGGGATTGCCAGAGATAATTAGTATATGGGCCAGCAGAGGGTGCAAGATCAGCCCTGACTACAGGTGGTCCCATCCGTTGGCTTACCATAGAGATGGACAGAAATGAGAAAGAGGTCTGATTGCATTTGGAAGCTCCGCGCCAGTTTAGCCAGCAAGTCTTTTGCCTCAGCTTCTTCGATGTGCGTTCAATATCAGTGACTCTCCCAGGAGCTTCACAGCCTTCCCTCTTGAACAGGTTCTGCATTAATTGTTCACCACTTTGTAAAAAGTCATTAAGATTTTAAATTTAACTTTGGAACTCTATTGTTTATTGGTACCCACTTGTCACACATATAGACCATATCCATCAGGGACAATTTGTATCACCGCATTATATGTTTTAATTCTATTTTTTCCCATTTCCTGTTCCTCTTTCCAACCCTTCCTCTCCTCACCATTAATACAGACTTTGTTTCCACTTTTTTCTTTCATTTTTTTTTTCATTTTTGTCTTTCTTCCCTTGTCATCCCTTTGCTTCCCCTCCCCCCTTTCTTGTTTGAGCATTTTCTAGCTGCATTCCAATATCTGGTCTCCACTATTATCCTTATTTACTCTTTGGTTTCTCACACAAGAGAAACAATGCAATAGTTCAACTTGGGTCTGATTTATTTGATCTAGGAAGCATAACAATCATTTTATCCTGAGGGTGCAGAAGCATGGGTCTATCAGAGTCACATTTATTCCTTAGAATATTTCTATTAGTGAATTATTGGCTTCAATTGTATGAGTTTTATCACACAAAACAGTGAGTACTAAACAGGAAAATGATCACAAAAATGAAATATTGAATTTTCATTGTTTATTGTGTTTATAAAAAGAACCAAAAGTTTTAACATCAACTCTTTCGTATATATAAACTCTAAAAAAGCAATACAAAATAAATTCTTATATAAACTACAATAAAAATGCCAATAGAACCTTACAAAAAATTCTCTACTGCAATTATCAGACCTGAGGAAGTTAACATATTCCATAAAACCACATATCATTTATGTTGGCAGCATGTTTTTTTTTAAAGATTATTTTCTAGCCTTTCTATAAAACATACTTGGGTTGGTGAGATGGCTCAGTAGTCTAAAGCACTTGCTTAGGCAAGCTTAGGCAACATCAGAGAGCGCGGTTCGATTCCCAGCGCCACATGCTGCACCAGGTCCACACCCAGGGCAGGCTGAGCTGGCCATGAAAAAACAACAACAACAAAAATACTTGACATTTCAGTGGTCTTGCTCTTTTGTCCTCAGGCTCTTATATTATACAGTGTGTAGTTAATTGGAACATAAAATATCAATAAAACAAAGTAACAAATTCTTAATATGTGTTGTGTATGTAGAGTACACATCAACGTTTTCACATCAGCTCTCTATACGTTTGCAAAACCTAAAAGACAACATCAGAAATAAATTCCCATATAAACTATAATGAAAGTATCAACAAAAATAAGCATTGCTTCACTTGTTACACCCAAGGCAGTCTCCACATTACAACTTCCTGGTCCATGCACCCAGTCCACTTAACCTGAAGACACATGTGCTTAACTTGCCTTTCCTGTATGGCAGGCTTGTCCTCTCTGTTTTGCAGAGATTCCTACCACACTGTATAACACGTACATAGAAAGAAATGATACCAATAAAATAAGATAAAATATCAAATGTGTAATAAAAGCTTAGAATAGATGTTAATATTTTCACATCATGTTTACTTGCTTATAAAATCTAAAAGATAACATAATAATTGCAAATCTACGTGAGAGTAGCCAAGACAGCTTAGCAAACTAAGCACCTGCTTAGGCAAATGCAAGGACCTGGTACCGCTAGCTGCACTTCCTGGCCACAAAGTCCAGGTGTGGTAGCACACTCCTGTAATCCCAGCTCTGAAGAGGCTGATAACAGGAGGATCACTACAAGCCCAATCTGCATAAAGAGACCCTGTGCCAAACAAATGTTTAAAAGAAAATCTATGTGTATTTTTTTTTTTTTTTTTCTGCCTGGGGATTGAACACACAGGCCCTTGTGCTTGCCAGGCAAATGCTTATTCTACTGAGCCATTTCCCCAGTCCCTAAAAAATAAATAAATAAATAAATAAATAAATAAACAAACAAACAAACAAATAAATAAATAAATCTATGTGGACTGCAGTGAAAAACCAAACAGAAATAGGCTTTGTTTTAGCTATTGCCTCCAAGGCAGTCTTCACCCATGAAAACAGCAGGTTTCATTCACACATCTCATGTTGATAGCATGTGTGATTTAGTTTCCTGTCCTTTCTTGTAGGGCAGAGTTGACATCCTTTTTGCCTTTTTGTGGTCACAGTGGGACTTTGTGATGCTGTGTCTGCCTGCTTACCTATGAGTTCACCTGTGTTCCACAAGTTTTTGCATAATTGCCTAGGCAGAAGCGTTTTGTTTTTCCCTTGCTGTAGATTTTCTCTTATATATTCCAGTCTCAGTCATCTAAGACAACTTCTTGGTGGCATTTGCATTTGTTATTTGCTTTGTAAACTAACAAATTATCTATATCTCACCTACCTAGGATCAAGGAAAGCACAGCCATAGCCAATGCTTTGTGTTTCGGGTGCGTCATAGTTGCCCCACAGCTCATCCACAGCAGCTACGCCACAGTTGTGTTGTGGAAAGTTTCCACCCCAGCTTACATCTTGCCAAGACTTCCCTATCAATATTTCGTCTTAGTGAAATGTTGACATTAGTGATAACTCTTTATTTTTCGTTGCCATATAAGATCAATGTGGATTTTTCTGAAATCCATAGATGATACAATTCTTTGCTTTGAAATTCCAACATTTAAGTAGACTTTCTATTCTTTTCCTATGTATAGTTCCTGTGTTAGACAACTTATGCTCTGTTAGCAAGTGTAACATTAACTGGAAACTGTTAAGCTAATCATTGGATGATACAACCTAATTAATTTAGAAGAAAGAAGCAAAAATTCTGTTCACAGCACCATGCTTTGTATGTATTTAGTACTGGGTCTACAGGGTCACACCACACAGACAGGACTCATAGTGATCCTCCTGTTTTTCAGCCTCTCAACCGCTGTGACTACAGGTGTGAAACACCACACCCAGTCTCATTTGCTGTCTCAGCATGCCACAAGGGGCGGGGCTGGCACAGCAAGCTCAGGAATTGAATCTCGAGCCTCTGCATCTGCCTAAGCAAGCACTTTAATCTGCTGAGCTACCTGGCCAGCTCCAGGTTTATTACTATATGAATAAGAAATTGATGGCTGAGATCTAGGATAAATTTTTAAATTGAAACTGAATTATATCTACAAGGGCATAAGTTGTTATGCCATATTTTGATACATCCTCTTCAGTCTTTTATATTCCTGTGATGACCAGGAGAAATCCCTGCTAAGTACAGCAGACCAATGAATACTTTCAGTTTAGCTAATGAGATGTTATTGTAAATTCATTTTTGAGTATGACCGTTGCCATACACAGAAGGCCTTACTTGTACTTCTCCCTTCCTGTATCTAGCAGGAACTTGTAACACTTTTTTAATGAGAAGAACATATTTATTGAGAGAAAGAAAGCTCCTGTCCGAGAGAAGGACAGGAGGGGGGTCCAGAGTGGTTGTGCCCCCCCCCCCCCCCGCCACATTTCATCTGTTACAATTTCCAACACTGGATGGTATTCTATCTAAAATATTTCACTCTTCCTATGTTTTTGGGCCTACTTCTAATACTGGCCCATTCAATTTTGGTGCATGGCCATTTTGCAACATTGTAGTCAAATGAGTAGTTTTCTTCATCTTTTGAATCAAGAAGTTGGACGTCCTGTGTCTGTGTCAGTTGATCTCTGTTCCATTTCATTTCGTTGTGGAACTTTGTTTCACCTGGGCAATATTAAAGCCGTCATCATTCTTGCCATCAGCACCACCACCACTGCCATCCACCCACACCACTCTTCCATTAGGAAAGCATGGATTTTACCATAATGAATCATGTTCATCATCCATGCATGAGTAATGTGATGATTCACTCTTCCAAAACTTTGCAAATTTGGTCTTTCATGTGTCATTGTACTAAGTTGGGCTATTTCTATCAGGAAACTCAGATGAAAAATGAATTTTTTTTAACAAATCCTGAAATGGTCTGAACCTCTCAGAACTTCTGTGATGTTCAGGTAAACATATGCAAAAATAGTTACCTGGAACATAACCTGGGTAAAAATCCCATCTTGGCTTGTTTATACATATGCACATACCTGGCATTTTGTTATACCAACTAAGTAAACAGAGAGCTTCCTACATACCTTATTGTAAGGTAATGCAATACATAGTTGGCTTTATTATGCTAAAGTACAAATTTATAGTAGAAAAGGAAAGGACGGGTCCATTGGACCCAGAATTTTATTCTGCGGTTAAGATTATAGTCTCAAGGTACATTGATTCTTCTTACAAATGTTGAAATATGTCTTCCTTTATGACAAAGTAGTATCACATTTTATATAAATACGTTCATTTATATGATTATGGGCTATTTCCAGGTTTTAGCTATTATAAATTGTGCTGCTATAAACAGTGATGTGTCTGCCACTATGGTATGATCCTTTCAGCTCTTTCAAGAAGATGCCTAAAGAAGAACATGAGGCTCATGTGGAATTTATAGATTTACTTTTGTAAGGACCATCCATGCTGATTCTAACACGGGTTGTGTCATTTTGCACTCTCATCAGCAATGAACAAGTATTCCTCTTCCCCACACCTTCACCAGAATTTGTCATTGGTTGACTTCTTGATGGCAGTAGCCTTTTCTGTAGTGAAAGTATTAGTTTTGTTTTAAGTACATTTTTACAAATGATTAGTGATATAAAGCATGTTAAAATATATTTATTTGCTGTTTGTACTTCATCTTAAAAATGCCTACTCATTTCACAATCCCATTTTTGGATTGGGTCTTTGAATATGTTTGATATTTTTAGAGTTATTCATATATATATATTCTGGCTGTTAGTCCTTTGAGACGTAGCAGGTGAAAATTCTTCTCCATTCTATGGCTTGACTCTTCACCCTGTTGATGTTTGCTTCAGCAGTTCAAAAGATTTGTTAATTTCATGTAATGGATGTTGATTCATTATAATACTTACTGTGCAATCAATGTTTTGTTCAAAAAGTCTTTGCTTATAGCTATGACTTCTAGAGTTTTACTAGTCTATATTCTAGCAGATTAGTGTTTCTATTTTTATGGCTAACTCTTTAATTATTTTTCAACTTTAGTTTAGTGCAGGGTGAGGGATGTAGTTCTGAGTCTTAATTTCAGCATAAGGAACACCACTTCTACCAGCATTATTTACTACAGAGGATTTCATGCAGTGAAAGTCTTTGGCCAATTGATCACAGGTAACGTAGCTGAGTGTGCGGAGATGGCCTCTGCATCTTCTATTTTCTTCTTTTGGTCTAATTTTGGTTGATTTTGACTGTGTTTATTATGATAGCTCTGTAATATGACTTCAAACTGAGGATTGTGATGTCTTCTTCCTTGCCTTTATGGTCCAGATTGCTTTGTCCATTTTATTTTAGGTATCTTCTAGTTCCATAGGAAATTTAAGAATGTTTTCTATATTTTCATGAGGTATGCTATAGGTATATTGATAGAGATTGCATTAAATCTGTATGTCAGTATTGGAAGTATAGTGGTTTTGAATATATTATTTCTGTTTATCCAAAAACAGGGGTGCCGGGGCCAGGGAGATAGCTCCATGGCACAAGCACCTGCCTGGCAAGTGCAAGGTTGTGAGTTTGAACCCTGGTCCTGAAAAAACAAAATAAAACAGGGGTATCTTTCCATTTTGTACCACCTTCTTTGATACTCTTTTTTTTTCAACGTGTAAGACTCTTAATTGTTTTATTATATTAATTAATTCCTAAGTATTTCATTTTTCTTGATACTATGGTAGAAAGGTAATTTCCTTTTGTTATTTTTTATTGTTTTAATTGTTATTAAGCCCCTAGCTAACCTCATTAAAAAGAGGAGAGAAAAAACTCAAGTTCGAGTAATAAGGAATGAAAAGGGTGACATTATGACAGACCCCGTGAAGATCCAGAAGTTCATTAATAGCTACTTTGAGAATCTTTTGCTCTCACGGAATTGAAGACACAGGTGAAATGGACAGATTCTGAGAAAAAGGTCATTTCCTACTTCACTTTTCAGTGACTTTGTTATTTAGGTATACAAATGCTACTTCTTTGTGAGTATTGACTTTTTATCCCTCTATGGCATCAAATTTAATCATTAACTCTAAGAATCATTTTATGTTGATTTTTGGATCTTCTATGTACAGTATTATGCTATTAGCAAATAATATGATTTTAACTTCTTCCATTCCTATCCATATACTTTATGTTTCTCTCTCTTGTCAAATTGCTCTCTCTAGTATTTTTAAAACCATGGTAAATAGGAGTGCCAATAATGAATATCTTGCCTTCTTCCTAATTTTAGAGTAAAAGATTTCAGTTTATGACCATTTAGTATGATTTTAGCCATTGGTTTATGATAGATGACCTGTAACATATTTATGAAATGATGATATACTCCAGTTTTTGTAGTTTTTATCATGAATATTTGTTGGACTTTGTCAAATCTGAGTTACAGATTTTTTTTCTTGCATCTACTGAGATGATCATTTGATTTTTTTTTCTTTTTTTTTTGTCCTTAGGCTTGTAATATGTTCTGTTATATTTATTGATTCAGACAAGCAAAATTGCTCTTGCCTCTCTGGGATGACTCCTAATTGGTTACGGCGTACTGTTCTGGTGATTTGCTGAATTCTGTTTGCAAAGATTTAATTGAAGATATTCACATCTATGTTCACTAAAGGGAATTGGACTGTTGTTCTCTTTTATAGTCAGATCCTTCTTTAATTTGGGTAGCAAGGTAATGCTTTCTCTGGGAATGAATTTGGAAATATGTATTTCCTTTCAATTTTATTAAAGATTTTGAAGAGCAGTGGCATTAGTTTTTTTTTTTTTTTTTTTTTTTCTTTTTGAGGCAGGGTCTCACTATGCAGTTCAGGCTGGCCTTGGGCTCACTTTTGTAGCCCAGGCTGGTCTCGAACTCACACCGATCCTCCTGCCTTAGCCTCCCGAGTGCTGGGATTACAGGCGTGAACCACCACGCCTGGCTTGGCATTAGATCTTACTTAAAATGCTTTTAGAATTCAGCAGTGAGTCCATTATCAATGGGCTATGCTGTACTGGTAGATTTTTGTTACTTCATTATCATTGACTGATACAGGGTTATTGAGAATTTTTGTATCTTCTTGATTCAGCTTTGGTAATTTGAATTTATCAAGGAATTTGTCAATTTCTTAAGTTTTTGCCTTATTAAAGTATATTTTCTCAAAATATGTATTTCTGATTTCTGCAAAAATTTTAGCCATTTCATTCCTAGTTTCATAGATTTGTGTCTCTTCTTTCATTTTTTCATAAGGTTGGCTAAGGATACACCTATTTTATGTAGTCTTTTAAGGAACTATTTCTTTAATTTATTGATTCTTTGAATTCTTTTCTTGCTCTCAATTACATTAATTTCTGCTCTTACCTTTATAATTTCTTCCCTCACACTAAGTTTTGCTTTATTTTGCTCTTCTTTTTTCTTTACCCTTGAGGCTCAATGTTACATTATTTATTTGACTTCTGTCTCTTTTTGTGATTCAGGAATTCACTGCGATAAATTTCTCTCATAGGATAGCTTTCATTGTATTGTATTAGATATGTTGTATTGGCATTATTGTTTAACTGTAAAACTGTCTGGCTTTTTACTTTAATTTTATCTGTAACCCACTGGTTGGTCGGGAGAATGTTTTTTTTTTTTTAAATTCCAAGTGTTTACATAGGTTTTGTGATTTCTTTTGCTCTCAATTTTCAATTCCACTGTGCTGTGGCCTGAAAATATGTCCTGAATAATTTTAGTATTTTTCCATTTAAGACGTGTTTTCTGAGATATTATGTGGTCTATTTTGGAGAAAGTGTCCTGAGGTGCTGAGAAAAATAAGTATTCTGATGTTGAATGGAATACTGTAAATAGTACTGTTACTAAGCCCGCTTGTTCAATGGTTTAATTCAGTGATGATATTCCATTTCCATTGCTGATTTTTTTTTTTTTTTTGTCTAATTGATTTATTTGTTGTGGGAAAGTTTTCATATCTATTAATGTTCATTTTATACAGTTCAGGGCACACGTACATCTATAATGATTGCCTTTTCTTTTTGGATTGTTCCTTTAATAAGTGTGGGGCTTATGTTGGATGTGTCCTCAAAGCCTCATGTGGACATATGGGATGGCATTTTTGGAGGCAGCTGAATCTAGAATTTGTGACTGATTCGTGGTCTGATGCTGAGATTCAGGGAGTGAATGGCTTATGGAAAACATTTAGAATAATTTGGAGATGCTGGATGAAAGAGTAGAGCTTGCTTGCCTTAGGCAATTCTAGTAAAGGTCAAAAGACCAGAAAGCTAGTAAAGACCAGGTTTAGGGGGCTCTGATAGGAAAAGAAGTATATTTGTTGTTGGACTCCAGACTATGGCTGTCACAGCTGGCGAAATCTTTGTATTTTTCTCAAATCCAGAGACTTTGCCTGAAAATAAAATTAACTGTGGTAGACTGATTAATCTAGTATAAGTAACTTCGAGGTAGCAGAATTTTGAGGTAGTGGTATAACTACTACTTCTCGGGGCTTTTATCCAGATTTATGTTGAGAATGAAGAACAAAAATTCCTGAAGAATAATTTAAAATGTATGAAGTTTAGACAGAGGTGAAACTCCAATAAGGCTGTAGACTACAAAGACACAAAGATAGAGTAGAGGAGATCTTTTTTGGGATGGAGGGGGCAATAGGCCTAGCATGGCGTGTGGTGCTGGGGATCAAATCGCAGTCCCCTGTGCCTGCATAAACTTGCCTAAACAGGTGCTTTAGACTGCTGAGCTATCTCGCAGGCCGCAGAGCAGAGGAGATCTTAATCACACAGGAGCACAACAATGGAAAACATATCCTGAAGGCATCACATGAAGCAAGAGGCCTCCACCCTTTGTAGCCTCAAGACTGCAAAGGTGAAAGACCTTGCTCTGAGCAGAAGGTTATTTTTTATCTGTATCTACTATAGATTTAGTAATCATTTCCTTCAATATGGTTGTCATCTCCTTAACTAAAATCTATTGTTTTTTTAAGAGACTTATTGATTTGCTATTTCTTTGGCCACTATTATATAAAATTAGGATTTTTATTTCTTCCACCTTAATGCTCTGTTGATTTGCTTTTGTGTAAGTGGAAGATTATGGGTTGCAAGTTACTTCCATGTTTTCGCAATTGTTTTCTGCAATGAGGTTTGCAGGTTGAATATGGTAGCCAGCTTTATTAAAAATATCTTAAAGAAATGTATACTTTGCAGAGATGACTTCTAGATGAAGCTAGGTTTTAGCTTGTGAGACTACCAATTTAATAGAGATAAAATGGTGCTCCATATTTTGTCTACCAATTTTTTGATACTGGACTATAGTGTTGTTTATGACCTAAAGACAACCTACATATTAGCATACAGAGATGACCAACTGATTACAACTTTGTCACCTGGGTCAAAGTATTAAAATTAGCAATAACAATAGCATTAAGCACAGACAAGAAAATAATAAACTGTGGTTAATAATTTGCAACCTTGAATCACAGATACAAAGTTTATAGCTATATATCAAGATCTAAGGCAAATCAGACAACTACACAGAGTACATAGGGCAATTTTATCCTACAAAGAAATAACTTAGAAAGAATCAGAGGAAAACTAAAGGGAGATAATTATGTATACCTAAAAGTACCAATAAATTTGATTAATTCAAAAGAACACCCACAAAATATACCATAAATAAAGCAGAAGAAAAGAAAAAGACTAGAAGCAAAAGTAAAGAACAAAGGAAGGTTACCCAAGTCTCACAGAACTGGCGAAGAAGACAAGAGGGAAAGAGAGAAGAAGAAAGCCAAACAAAAAATAAAAGTGATGTTCATATTCACAAATAAACAATGAAACAAAGCCATAAAGAAAATGAAAATCGAAGGGTAAAATAAATTTCTCTGTGCCTTTTACACCTGTCATTATTTTCTTCGGTCTTTAGTTTTGTGCTAGTATCCAGTCCAGGGCATGTTTCTGCTATTGCTAGTTAATAAAAGAAGTTAGAGCCCAGATCCATGCTAAGAAATCCCAGAAAATCTGCAGCAGGATTAGGGTGGGGCACAATTCTATACAGCCTGCAGTAGAATTAGGGAAGGGTTCTAGTTCTGATAATTTCAAATTCACAGACATTGACCCTGATCCTGGCATCTGTTCATGAGGGACCTGTTCTAGTCAGGATTTTGCTTGAGGAACAGATATAATACAGGAACAGGCATAACACAAGATGTGCCAGTCCCAGAGTCAGATGGGGGAGTGTGCTGAGAGCATCTGCACACTGCCAACTGAAGGATTCAGTCCCAAAGTCTTTATACTTACTGCAGTGTTCCACCCCTACCGATCTCTGCTGGTCTTCTCTGGTTTCTACTGGTTCATAACAGTCTCCAGTGGTCAGCCCTTGTGTCTGATAAGGAAGGCAGAAAAATCTGCTGTGGAAAGCTGAAGAGGCCAAACTAGAGGCTGACAAGTCCTGTCTGAAAAGGAGGGCAGGAGATAAACACCAAAGTGAGGCAGGGCAGGGCCCTCATGGCTCACAGCATGAAACAGCTCGGCAATGCAGCCAAATTGATAAAATGTATCAACCACCAGGCATCCAGCCAAATTGACACAATGCATCAACCACGTCAGGACCTAATTTATATATTCTACTATATTCCAGGTGTCACTCACCAGGCTAAACGTGGTTTCCTGACCCTAGATGTCTTTCATGGTTATCTGTCATCCAGTAACCATGGGATTTCAACACTGCCAGCCCTGAATTAAAGCCAACCCACAACTTCTCTAAGTCCCAGGGTCAGATTGTCTGTCTCTAAGCTGCAGTCCAACCAAGAAGTCTTCAGAGGACATTGAAGTTGCTTGGGCTAACCCCATGTGATAAGGGTGTAGCTCCTCCTCTTTAATTGAATTGTGTAATAGCTCTGTAGAGTGTGACTTTTTAATGTAAGGACAGAAATACTTCATTATCTTTGCTTGCCTTGGGTTTATACAAGCTCTCACCATGTCTTCATCTCCAGATGTAAGAGGTAAACTCCTTTATATTTAAGGAACTAGTCTTAATTATTTTCCTCACACATTTTTGCATTAACCCTTAACTTTAATAAAGATATTTTCAGGTAAAAGGTACTAGATCATTGTTAACATTTAAGAAAATATATGATATTTTTGTTTATGTTGTAGGCAGAGAATGCCTGAAATAAGCTCATTATTTAAATGGAAAGCATTGTGATGAATTAAGTTATAACTTCTAGTTATTTAACACAGTTTTCTCATGTCAAATACCTTTTAAAACTTGACCACAAATAAAATTGAAAAGAGAAAGAATGAAATAATTTGGACCTAAATTAAATAACTGCACTCTAATACCTCTCTCTAAATAAAAATCAAAATAAAAAATTAGTATATGCTCTTCAATGGTTTATTGTATAAATAAACCATATGTATATTGATGACAATTTTCCTTGGAGAAAGCAAATAAGTTAATTTAAATTTTTGACAATATCCTACATTTCCTTTAAATATATAATTATATTGCTAGCATGGAAATCATGAGCTGTACGATTAAATGGGGAAAATTAGGTTCCTCAGTGAGCAATGTAAACTATAAGATGATCAGTTCTAGGTAAGTATAGATATAGATTATATAGATTGTATAGATATTAATAGATATGTCCAGTGAACTCTGAGTCACACAGCAAATGGTATGTAACTACAGTGACAAAATTCTGGCTATAAATAATTCAGAGAATTTCTTCTGTAAAATTCAATAATGACACTTGAAAACAAAAAATATAGTTATGGAATACAAGTGTTTTAGTGATACATTACACAGGCCATCCATAAACCCTACTTTAAGGGCTCTATGTAATCCAACCTGTTTTTATTTTAAAGATAAAAATATAAAAAAAATAAAGATAAAAATATAGATTTATAATAAAATAGGAGGTTAACAATACTTAATAAATTACATGTTATTTAAAGTAGTTGATCAGATTACAAGAAATGTGCATGAAAATTTGATCAAACAATATAAGAACAACAAATTCTTTGCAATGAACTAATAGAATTAGCAATGAATTTTGGCATATATATATATATATATATATATATATATATATATATATATTCTTCAACTTTTGTATAAAGTTAGTTCTTCCATTTCATGAGTAAAGAATATATTTCTAATTTGTGATATCCTCTTCAATCTCCTTTAAGAATACTGCAATTTTCAAAATACAGATGCATCACTGGCTTTAAGTTGAATCCAAGTGTTTCATTTTATTGGATGCCATTGTCAAGAGTGTGGTTTCCCTGATTTCTCTCTCGGTGTGTTTGCTGTTTGTGTATAGGAATGCTATTAATTCTTCAGTGTTAACTTTGTATCCAGATACGTTACTGAAATTAGTTATTAAATATAGAAGCTTTATGTGGAGTTTTTGGGGTCTTTTATATAGGGTATCATGTCAATTGTGAATAACAATTTCACTTCTTCCTTTTATGTCATCATTCTTTTTATCCCCTATTTTATTTCTCTTGTTAATTTTTCCAGAACTATACTGACTAATTAAGTTGACAAAAGACATTCTTGATTCATTCTTGATTTTAGAGTGAAAGCTTTCAGATTTTCATTTTTTGGTTTTGATATTTTTCAGCTAGTATGACATTGGTGGTTGTTTAGCCATAGATGATGCTTATCAGATTGAAATAAAAACCATCTATTCCCATTTTCAACAAGGTTTCCTCATGAATGAATGTTGAATTTTTTCCAAAGCTTTTTGTGCATCTACTGAGATGATCATGTGATTTTTTGTCTTTGGGCTCTGTTGATGTGCTGTATATATTGAACCATCCCTGCATTACTGGGATTCATTCCTCCTGGTCATGGTATACAAACCTATTCAAGATAATGCATTTGGTGTGCTGGTATTTTATTGAAGATGTTTCCATCTATGCCTGTTAGGGAGATTGGCCTGTAATTCTCTTTGAGGTTGGGTATTTCTCCAGTTTTGATATCAGGATAATACATGCCTCCAGCAATAATTTAGTGAGGATTACTTCCCTTTCAATTTCATGAAAGAGTTTGTGGAGTATTGATTTTAAATTTTCTCTAAATTGTAGAATCCAGGAGTGAATACATCAGACCTTGGATTTCTTCATTGGTAAATTTTTAATTACATTTTCTATTTCATTGACTGACATTGGTTTATGTATAAATTTTTGTCTTCATTCAGTTCTGATTATTCATGTGTTTCTAGTAAGTTATCCATTTTTCTTCTGTTCTCCATCCTACAAGACTAATGAATTTTGAACTATGTGTTGAAGAGCTTCTGAATTTCCAGAAGATATGTAGTGACTTAATCTTTTATCTTCTTTGCATAAATTGGAGTTTTTTCTTTCCCTTATTTGATAAAGTTAATTAGAGCTTGTTAATTTCATTTATTCTTTCAAAGAGTCAATTCTTCGATTCACTAACTCTTTGTATGATTTCATTATTCTCCATTACATTAATTTGGACTCTGGTCTTCATAATTTTTTCCCTTTGCATGAGCTTTGGATTTGACTTGCTCTTCATTTTTTTAGAAAGCTGAGGTGCAAATTTAGGTTATTTGTGCTCCTTCTATTTGTCTTATGTGATAATTTCTGGCTATACCTTTTCCTCTTAGGACTAGTTTCATTATATCCCAAAGTTCTTGCACATTGTATTTACATTTTAATGTACATACAATAGGTATTCTTTATGTTTTTAAATTTCATCTGTGTCCTATTGGTTGTTAAGGATGTTGCTATTTAATTTTCGTGTGTTACAGGGGTTTTGCCATTTCCATTGACATAAATTTCCTACATCACTGTATTATGATCAAATGCAATGGCAAATGCAATGGCCTGAGTTCAATCCCCAGTCCCACAAAGAAAGAAAGAGAAAGAAAGAAAGAAAGAAAGAGAAAATAATGTATATTCTCATTTGGTGGAACAACTTGTAAAGGTCTGCTAAGTATGTTTGTTCACAATTTGGTTTAGTTATCTTGTTTCTTGGATGATTTTTTTGTCTAGTTGATATACACCTTTGGGGCAGGGTATATTGTGGCCTCCATTAATATTCTGTTTTTGCTTATTTAATTCATTAATAATTGGCATACAGTTGGGTATCTTCCATACATAGTACACATGTTTATCTTTCTTATCTCTTCCTCTTAGAGTTTTCCATAGTAAGCATGTACTGACCTTCTTTATTTCATTCCATCATTCTTGGTTTGAAGTACCTATTGTCTGCAAACAGAATAACTATCCCTGATTCGTGTGTGTGTGTGCTTTCCTGTTGCATAGGATATTGTTTTTTTGTCTTTTCAATTTCAGTCTATGAATTTCCTTTTGAGTTAAATGTGTCTCTAGTGTATACAGCATGGTTAGATCCTGTTTCTTGATCCATTATATCAGTTTGCTTCTTTTGGTTGGTGTTTTAAGGCCATTAACATTTATGATTATAATTGATATGTACTAGCTTACCGTTGTCAATATATTTCCTGCTGTTAGTTCCAGGATTTTGCCATCTGTGTAATTATTTGACCCGCCTGAAGATTTCTCTCTATTATTATCCTGGAATTATCATCATTTTATCTCTGTGTATAATATCTTATAGAATTCTTTGTGGGGTATGCTTGGGGATCCTGAGTTTCCTCAGTTGTTCTTTGTTATGGAAATATCTTACTTCTCCATTAATTTTGAGAGATAGTTTTGCAGGGTACATAAACCTGGATTAGAAGTTGTTTTCTTTAAGGACGTAAAATATTTCATTACAAACTCTCCTTTTTTCACTTTAACGAGAAAAAAATATAAAATAGCAATGAAACAGCTTCCAAACAGGTTAGGAAAGTTATAATAATTAATACATTGCATATTGTTACCTTCATAGTAGTTATTCAGAGGACAAGATGCAGACATGATATCTTGCCTCAATAATATTAGTACAAAACTTTCTTCTCAATGAACTAAGATAAAGTAACTGTATATCTGCTCTAACTGTCTTGTATGCACATATATTTTTCACAACAAAATGGTCTTTTACTTACATCCCCCCTTTTTGTTTTGTTTTATCAGAGATATGCCACTTCAGTTAGAGAAGCGGTATTTGCAAATTCTTTAAAGGATCTTTTCATACTTGATGCCATTTCAAAGATTGTAGCTACTTGAATTCAGCAAAATAACCCAATATAACCCTATAGTCCATGATAGATTAGTTATCAGCACAACTGGCAATTATCTGAAGATGCTGATTTCAGCCTTTTATAGATCAGCATATTAATATAGCCCTACTTTTTATACCTCGTGTTTACACTTTTCTGTGGGATAGATAAGATCAAGTTAAAGTGTGACCTATATAACTACTACCTCTGTTACAGGAAAATGATATCATTAAGCTTCTCTTCTTGATACTTCACAACTAAAGTTTTCAAACCAAAAATCAGAGAAATGGATGAGCTAAAAAAGATAGCCAGTATTTTCCCCTAGCCCTTCATGGTCAGTGAGGACTCAGGACATAAGAAAATCTATGCTGTGACATCCTATAACTAAGTAGTGTCCCAAATGTTCTGATCAAGGATATTATAGGGCCACAGAAGAAAATAATTGATGATGTATAATATGCCTAAGGAGAGTGACCTAGAGAGAAAACATTCTCTCAGGCTTTCACAGAGAGCAAATTAGTGAAGCAATCACAGTGACTCAACCAGATGGCTGACAAATGATCTATAAACTGCTGTACATGGTTCCAGAGTAAATGCTGAGGGGATTTTACTGACCTTGTCAAATGTCAATAAGTTATATATTTTTAGTTATGTAGGTCCAAATTCTTCTTGATTTGAGGGTTTGTGTTAAGAAGCCTGTTTTTATTCTCAAAAGTTTTCCTTTATAGATGATCTATTTCTTTTTTCTAACAGATATATATATATATATATATATATATATATATATATATACATATATATATATTGTCTTTTTGAGACAAGGTCTCACTATGCAGTTCAGGCTGGCCTTGAGCTCACTTGAGCTCACTTTTGTAGCCCTGGCTGGTCTCGAACTCGCACTGATCCTCCTGCCTCAGGGTCCCGAGTGCTGGGATTACAGGCATGCGCCACCATGCCCGGCTTCTAACAGATTTTAACATTCTCTTCCTGTACCAATCTCCTGGGATCTTGATTATTATATGTCTGGATGTAGATTTATTTTAGTTATGGCTAATTAGAGTTTTATGTGTCTTGTTTATCTATATATGAGTCTATTTTCATGCTTTATATACTTTTTTACTATTACTCCTGCAAATATATTTTTAGAAGGTTTTTGCAGTAACAGTGAGGGATAGTGTCCATTTTCTGGGTCTGTTGGTGTGGTTAACCTTGGCTCCTGCAGTAGAGATGGCCATAATCCTTGCTTTTGATTACCACTGTCCAAGAGTAGCTAATACACTTTGCATGCAGGCGTCGTCCTAATTTCATAGTAACAAATATCTAAAACTACATGTGCATGAAAATTTAAAAACCCAGTTCAAAAAAAAAATAGTATTACCAAGGAGATCATCAAACCTCTGAGACATATTCTTTAAGTAAAGCCTCATTGATGCATTTATTTACTTCATTCTCACACCTTTATTCTTTTCTCACAACACTATAGCATTCCATTAAGTCTAAGAAGGAAAGAAGAAATGTTGTGTCTTCCTTATCTGTTCAACATTTCTGAGAAAATTCAGAGAAATTAACAGCATGAAATTTAATTCCAATAAATACTAAATTACCATGAGTCACTGGCTGGGTTTTCAATTTTGAAAACATAGACATGCATATGTTTATCTTTGGCTGTTATGTGCAAGATGGAAATAGTAAACACATCTATTAGCTATTAATAGAAAATAAATTTTTAATCAAATTTTTGTACTAATTCATCAAAGTAATCCTTAAGGAGCTGAAATTTCTCCCTGTGTAAGTCAATTTACAATATTTTCCAATAACAATGACTTTTCAAATTCTCAGCAAACTTTTGCAGTGGAAAAGCTGACTATATAATCAGCCAACTCCAACCCTGTCTTGTCCAACATCTCCTTTGGTCATAGTGTTACTGACCAAGAATTAACAAACTCTGTATCACTATTTTGCCGAAGTTCTTCCAGTTCATATACTTGCCCCATTTCTATCAGTACAGTAACAAGACATTAGCCTTCTCTGAAGATCCAGCAGTGCTGAAAAACATTTTTTTAATGTATTTAGTACACAGTCTACAAGGTCTCACTGAACAGATCAGACACATAGTGATCCTTCCTGTTTTTCAACCTCCCAAATACTCGGGTTACAGATACACATCACCAGTCCCAGTCTAATTTGCCATGTTAGCACACCCCAAGGATGGGGCCATCATGGCAGACCAGGAATCAGAACCCAGACCCCTGTATCTGCCTGAGCATGTGCTTTAATTCACTGAGTTATCCTGCCAGCCCCTGAAAAACAGCTTCTTTACAGACCAGAAAACTAGGCAAAGATCCCAAAATGTAAAGGAAATCATACTATCTCCTTCATCTGAAAGAAAATAGATTAAATAAAACAAACAATGCTTAAATCAGAAAATTTAAGTTAATAAAAAATAAATATTAGCCATATATATAGTTAACCATAAATACTTCATATGAACTATATCTTGTGACATTTCAAAAGTTTATTTGGGATTCCCTTAAGAAAGACATGTAGGACAATTGTTCTATTAACTAGTGTTATCTTTGCAAGTTATAACTTTTTCTTTTTTTCTTTCTTTCTTTCGTATTTTTTTTTTTTTTTTGGTGTTTTTAAGACAGGGTCTTGCCAGGTGTGGTGGCTCACGCCTGTAATCCCAGCACCTGGGAGGCTGAGGCAGGAGGATCGTTGTGAGTTCGAGACCAGCCTGGGCTACAAAAGTGAGCTCAAAGCCAGCCTGAACTGCATAGTGAGGCCCTGTCTCAAAAAGCAAAAAATAAATAAATAAATAAATAAATAAATAAATAAATAAATAAATAAATAAGACAGGGTCTTGCTATGCAGTTCAGACTGTCCTTGAGCTCGCTTTTGTAGCCCTGGCTGTTCTCAGGCTCATATCAATCCTCCTGCTTCAACCTCCCAAATGCTGGGATTATAGATGTGTGCCTCCACACCTGGCTCTACAAATTTCAACTTCTGAATCACTGAAAAGATTACTTGCTGTTTGAATTATTCTTCCATGTAAACAAGAAGTACTAAGGTAAATGCATGCATTCAAAGTTCTTCAGGATGTAATATTGCATTGATTTCAATACAATGTCACTATATAACTATATCCATCATAAATAGTAAAGAAATTTTTAGGTCAACAGCTATCTTCTGAACTGAAAGTATATTCTTTTAGTTAGGGATTATCAAAAGGCTATTACCAAACCAGAAAAGTGTTCCACTTTACCTTAGTGTTTATGTACAGGATTTGTCTTGTTCAATGATTCACCATAAAAATTCACTGGAATATAGTAAAATTCAGCATCTTTACTTTGTTCTGCTATGTCTTACACATTGCAAAATATTTACTCAATTTAACTGATTCCTATAAAACAGTTCCAACGATTCATTTCTTTCCCTTTTTCTGTCATCATGATTCAATTTTGCTGGTTGTAAAACATCATGAAGGTCACATCTGTCGCCTATTTTTCTGTCAAGTACCGCAGAGAAAGTAGAAGAAAATCAATACTTTTTTTCTAAGTGGTAGTGACTGGTAATTGAGAAAAATAAACTTATTTTTCTGTATATTAGCGTCTTACTAATCCACAATGAAAATGGTAAAAATTAAAAAATAATACCCTTCAGTAATGCACAGGGATATGATACCTTAATCTGTTCCTCATGTTTTTCCAGTTTGAAGACAAAATAATAACATATTACAGGGACACAAAAGTTGCACATCAATGATAATATTTGGTATTTAGACATTACATTATAGTTTGGGACTTTTTCTTTTTTATATAGGGTCTCATTACACAGTTCCGAGTCCTAGTAATCCTCCTTCTTTCAGTGTCCCTAGCACTGGAATTATAGATGTGCAACACCATTCTCAGATTCAGTTGCCTGGGGGCAGAACCGGTGAGGTACCCCAGAAACTGAACTCAAACCCCGCTCTGGTCCCTGTGCTTGTCCAAGCAGGCATTTAGTCTGCTGAGCTATCTTGTTGGCCCTAATTATTTCAAATCCTCCCATTTTTTTCAAGACAATTTCTCATGCAGCAATGACAATATGTAACATCTGTTAATACCATTGTCAATAAAAATGTGTGTCAGTAACCTCAATTTTTAGTAGATTTCAAAATCTTCTCTAACTACCACCATTTTTCAAACTGAAAATAAGACTACAAGAAAGAACAGAGAAGAGATACTGGGTAGAGATGTAATCATACAACTTGAGGACTATAATTTTATATGTTTTGAATATTTGCTTGCAATTTAGTGTAAGTGTATTGCATATTGCCTAAGATTTGCTAGGTATTAGGCACTGCAGTATATACTTTGAATTGTGAAAAAAAGTAGATGATACTGATATTATCAACAAGGGACTTAGAATCTCCTAAAGACAAGATTCTCTACATGAGAAAATGAAATACAGGGAACCTCATTAAACATGCATAGATTCATTATGTGCCTGTATACAATGAAAAGAAACTTAATATTGCTTCCTATTTTGCATATATTCAAGATATTTTTAAAATACATGCAAAATAATATTGAAAATGCTACACTTGTTTCTCTGTGCAGTAAGCTGTTAGCTTGCTGATACCAAGTATAGTGTATTGATACCTAATAGTCTATTTGAATACTGCTCATTGCACTGTCTCATTTAGTGATGGAGAAAATTATGGATATATTATTGAAAGTATACATGCATATCTTCAATTACATTCTATGATTTTTCAAAAGTACATTTCATTTCTTGAATTGACCTACAATGTTTAATTTTATTTTTATTTTGTTCCACTATGAAAACTTTATTTATTTATTTATTTATTTATTTATTTATTTATTATGGCCGGCTCAGCCTGCCCTGGGGACGGAGCTGGTGCAGCATGTGATGCCGGGGATTGAACCACGGTCCTTGTGGTTGCCTAAACTTTCCCATGCAGGCACTCTAGACCGCTGAACCATCTTGCTGGCCCGCACACAGAAATCTTAATGAAGTCTTTGTCTGTGAAATAGAGTTTGGGTCAATGAATGTTTTCTTTTAGCTGTATTTTTGGGACTTACTATTACGATAATATCATGTATTCTACATGAACATTTCTCAAAATGATATGGATAAGGTATGGCTGCTTTTCTTTGAAAGGAAGTAAAGTCACAAGTAGTAGACAAATAGTGTCTCAGAATTTTTAAAGGTAGAAAAATTGGAAGAAGACTATTGATACTTTTTGAAAACTGTCAATGCAAACAGAACACTCCAAGGCTTATAAGCCTTCCACCTTTAGCTTGCAGCTAATGCACTTTGTCTCTGAGGTGCAAACTGGACATAAGAAAAAGCTGAACACCAGCATAGGCTTCTCAGGAATTTTGGATATGGAATCTTACTTCAAGCATAAAGGTGTATCTTATGTGTATGAACTGAATGTGGTTGTCAGACACAGCGTTGTGAGAATTTACTCCAGCCACTACATTGTCCATGTGAAAGATCAACAGTCCAGAAAAGGATACAAGTATAATGATGATGATATGAGAAATATGAAGGGAGAGAAAGTATACCTACGGATTGAGGAAGGTCTAACAGAAAGCTCAAAGTTGCAGATATGCAGACTCAAGCATGGTAAAGGTATTCATTGTTTTCAAAGTATAAGCGTTTTGGCTTATGGACTGCAAAGTCCAGAGAAGCCCCACAGGACTATAAAATGCCCAGTCTTTCTTTCTTTCTTTCTTCCTTTCTTTCTTTCTTTCTTTCTTTCTCTTTCTCTCATTTTTTCTTTTTCTTTTTTTTTTTTTTTTGTCCAGCCTTTCTTGAAAATCTGGTAAATCAATATAATTCCAAATTCGAGAAATGGTGTGTTGAAATGTTCAAGATGTGTAAACAAAGTGTGGACAAAGGAAGGCCAAAGCAGGAAGTGGTTAAAGAGCTATTCTAAAAGTTACCTGCCGGAGCTCAGCCCTATAAGTTTGCTTCTCTTGAATGGCTGCTAAAGTAATTAAATGAATCAGCACCTACCAAGCCTACAGGTGACCATGCCTGGGTCCCCATGGCAACCTTCATCCTGATAAAATCTCAATTATGAAGAGGATTTCTGAATATGCCGCAGACATTTTTACAGTAAATATGGAGAGAGTCCAAGACTAATTGTGAAAGGAATATGTAGTAGCATACTGCCATGTGTTGCATCTGAAGAACCAACTAAATGGAGATTGTAAGATGGTTTGAAATCTGCTGAAAAAATTAAGCAAGGGCAATGATCATCCTCACAGAGTTTGCCCCATCTAGCCCTTGAGCAAGGTGAACCAGACAGAGATGCAGATCAAAGCAGGGAGAAAAGGAAAGACAATTACCTCCTTTAGGTGAATCAAAGGTAGAAAGAAAAGGAGAATTACATTTTAATGAAGATACTCTCTGTCTACACAGGAATTGTGCATCTCTGAAAATGAACCAAGGCTGGTTTTGAAGGAGGAATGGGACAAGCAGCAGCAGTACTTCCCAAAAGGCTCCACATTTCCAAGTTACAGTCTGTGCTTTTCACAGCACAACATTTTCAAAAGAGGAGGGAAGAAAATGAAGCCATCATAAGGTGATCACAAATGAACAGAATACCTCTTTTCTGAACTTGTTCTAAGGCAAAAACAGAGCATGCTTTACTTACTGGCTAGAGGATATTGACGTCCTCCTTGCTATGTCAGATCTTTGTAGAATAGTGGAATTTTGTCAGAAAGCCTAAAAGTTGTAGTTCTGTGTTGTTGCAAGGAAATCGCACCCTTCTGCATTCCTGTGGGGAACTTATGTTTGCATTTGCCTCCCTGACCAAAGAAGAGTAAATTTATAGCCTTCACATGACCCAGTGAGTGGCAGATGATACAAAAGCTGTTTATTGTGGATTATATAAGTAAAATTACAAAAATGGAAGCAGAAGGTGTCAACCCTCCAGAAATTTGGCACATTTCTGAACATAATCTCTGACCCAACAGCAAAGAAAGCCCCTGTGCCAGAAGCAGAGGGACCTTCAGGGACACACTCAAGCCCCTGTCTACGGCCACAAAGCAGGAGACAATAGAAAGGTGGTGAAGATTTCAGCTCTAGAGCTGAATGTGAGTAGTTCCAAAACAAGGGAGGACAAGGAAGAAGCTAAACCAGATGGAGAAGAAGATCCACATTTTGATAAAAACAACAGAGGAACAAAATCACAAGAGATACCATCAAATTTATATGATATCAAAAGCAAGCTACTCAATCAGTATGTGGCATAGAAAACTTTGTGTTGAGAAGGCACTACTTATTTCTGCAAATCAAACACTAAAATAATTAAAAATTCATGTCATGCGTGCATTTTCATTTGCTCATTTTGACAAGAACTTATCAATTGATGGAAAGTGTTTAAGTGATGGTGGTGTCAGCTTTGGTTTTCCTGGGTGTCACATCCAAATCTCTCCGGTCTTCATTAAAGACTGATGAACATTTGCAGATCATGAGGTCATGTTGCAGTGGGTGACATCATGCAAGTTTGTATGCCAGAGAAGGGTTTGAAGGTACTCCTCTACTTGGACATCAATCTTTGAACACTTGCTGACTGCTATGAATTTACCTGAGGGGAAGAGGATTTTGACATCTTGGAACATTAAAGAAAAAATGGATTTAAGAATTAAACTATTACCTGACTCCCCCAAAAAGCAAAAATCCATTGAACAGTGACTCATGCTAAATGTCTCATGCTAAATAAAGTATATTCCTCTGGTGGACATGAAAATTTAAAGATATGTTCCAAATTTTGTATTTGAGAGGGCAACAGGAGGAAAGGGGATCAAGTAAAAATTGAACTAGTAGCAACAAAATGAAGTCATGTTTACATGTGAGATTTATAATTATGAAGGACATAAAGTTCTGCAGTATTTCCTTGCTTGAGTTGCACACTCAGACGCACTGGTCCACAAAGGTTTTGTATCCCAGTGTATAGGACAGTAAACTCTCTACACTGAACTAACAGTGATTCTTTAGAGACATAACTTGCTTACATGTACCTGTCTTGATCTCATAGTCTACTTTCAATAAAACATGAAAGTGAAGAACTTGCATAAACAGACAGATAGACAGATAGATAGATAGATAGATAGATAGATAGATAGATAGATAGATAGATAAACAAACAAACGAACAAATGAAACAAGTACTTTCTTTTGCCCACGCTGGAGTTCGGACAGTTCTTCCATCATCAGCTGCTCTGTATGGTCCTCAACAAGCACCTCTATGTATGTACCATCAATGTCCGCACTTGTGCTCTTGTCTACAGACTTACTCTCCTGCACTACATGTGCATCAGACCCTTCAACGTTAGTTTGTCAAACACTGTGGCTATGGATTCCTCCAGGATGAGTTTACGGTCCAGTATATAACTTCTTTCTTGGCTTTGTCAGTGAGACTGATGCTTTGGAGGACATTGGAATATTTCTTCCAGAACTCTTTCAGAGTGAAAGATATCTCTTTATTAATATTTAAATATCTGGTGAAGAATGTCATTGTGTACAATTTATTGAACATGTATATCTCTTGATGGTCCATGGGTTTCAGTAGAGATGTCCCATTGGGAGGGAGGAAACTGAACTTTATGAAGTCATACTCAGGGACCATATCTTCCACCAAGACTTGAGGGTGTGTTGGGGCATTGCTAATCAGAAGAAGACATCTGTCATGCATTGGCTCCCAGAAGAGAATGTGTCTTAATGTTTCTGGTGCATGTGAACACCTTGTGCAACAATTCCATGAGCAGTTGCTTTGGGATCCAACCTTTTTCATTGGCCCTCCACATGACAGGAAGTCTGACCTTGTTTCTTTTTTTTTTTTTTTTTTTTTTTAATTTTTTTTTTTTTTTTTTTTTTTTTTTTTTTTTTTTTTTTTTTTTTTTTTTTTTTTTTTTTTTTTTTTTTTTTTTTTTTTTTTTTTTTTTTTTTTTTTTTTTTTTTTTTTTTTTTTTAGAATTTTTTTATTTATTTATTTTTTTTTTTTTCTTGTTTCAGAGCCTTTGTTTATTCACTCATTTTTATGGCTGGCTCAGCCCACCCTGAGGGCAGGGCTGGCGCAGCATGTGGTGCCGGGGATCGAACCACGGTCCCTGAAGCCGCCCAAGCTTCCCCAAGCAGGCGCTTTAGACCACTGAGCCATCCCCCCGGGCCCCTGACCTTGTTTCTATTCTGTTACTTGAATGGACAATGGATCTGTGAATGGTACAAGAGTAGTGGCTTAATCTTTACATTAGTGCTTGATTTCACACAGCAAAAGCATCAATGTGTCCTTCATGAGTTCATGCCCCAGAAGTGTATTTTCCTTCTGCATAATATAGGTCAGGATTAGCATCTTTTTCCAGAAAAGCCCTGCTGTTTTTTGAACTCTATAAATTCTTTCTTATAGGTTTCTGCAATGGTCTTGTCAGAACTTGAAGCCTTACCATATATTGTCATACCGTAGATGTCTTCTTTGCTTCAGAATTTATTTGGTTTGCTTCAAACCACCATGGACCTGCTTTAAATGTATCATTTGTACTTGTACAGGAGTTTTGTTATACCATATCACTGTAATAGTAGTTTCTTGTTTTTCATAAATCATAACTTCCCTATTGCTATCAACTGCCAGCTGTTTCTCATCCAATAATTTAACAAGTTTTCCACTTCTTCCAGCACTTGCGTTCTCTGGTTGGTTACCAGCAATTTTCCTTTTGCCAGTTCAGCTCCTTTAGTAACACTTTTGTTCTCAGCTTCATCTTCTGTTCTGAGGGCAGATCAGCCATATGAATGCCATGTTCATGCTTTTAAACAATTTCTTCTTCAAATTAATGATTATTTTCTTTGAAATCTTATTCTGGCCATTTCTGTTCTCTAGATTATTGTCACCATCATCATCATCATCATCATCATCACCATGACTATGAATGATTATTATGTCATTATTTGGTATAGAATCTAACTACATTGCTCAGACTTATAATAATCCTCCCATATTCAGCCTCCCCACTGCTGGGATTATGAGTATGTGCCACCAGGCTGGTCTCAGTGGCCCACTCACTAAGCCTGGGAGCAAAGCCCATATAGCCTGTAGTGCCAGGAATCAAACCCCAGCCCCTTCCTTCACTTGTCTAAGCAGGAGTTTAGTCCACTGAGATTTAAAAGATAAATAAATGAATCTTATGGTGGAAAAAATGAAATGGGATGGAGGAAAGAGGAAAAATAATTGAAATGTGCTGTGTGCATGCATTAGTTCCCTACAGTGAATGTAATCATGCATGACAAGCATGTACTAATGAAAACCAAAAATTAGAATATACAAGAGGTTTCCCTACTTTTTCTCAATGGCTATTGATTATCTTCAGCTATGATAAGTATCTAGTCCTCCACTTTTAAGTTATTCTATATCTATTTATTAAACTTCTAGTACTTGTCAAGGACCATGTGACATGTGAAGGGTGAGAAAATCTTGTCCTCAAAAAATTAATCTCTAATCAAATTCTCCATTTTGTGCAGCACATTACAATAGCAAAAGTACACATTAAATACTAATATTAACAATATAGTGGTGCTTAATATATGTTAAACCCCTATCTAAATACTACATATTTGTTGAGCGTGCTAATTATCTCAATTCAGATATGCTCTGATTTTTAGATGAACTGAGGCATAAAAATTTTGAGACTTCTGTTTACTCTCAGAAAGTCAATCAGTGTCACAGCTAGATTTGACTCTGGTAGCTCAGCTAAAGTGTGCAAGTCCTCACTCTACATATTACACTGCCTTTCAACTTCTGTGCTTGGATCTTCAAATGATTCATTTGTAACAATGGACTAAATGCTGAAAGGGAGCTTTGTGATGAACACTGAGTTTTCGTATACACAATTTGGGAGACTACTTGCAGCATGCTATAAAGTATTCAGCACTTCTATTGGTCTTCATTTGAGAATTCAGTATTAAAATACAATTAATCAGGGACTGACGGTGAACCTTCTACTCCCAGAACTTGAGAAGCTGAGCCAGTAGGACTGCTGTAAGTTCAAAGCCATCCTGGTGTACAAAATTAGTTCACGAAAACATAGTAAAACTCTGTCTCAAGAAGAAAAACAAATACAATTAATGATACAGGATTCAATTTGAAATGTTCACATTTACTTATTTGGTTTTTATGAGTTGAACCTCAGACTATCAACTGAATAATTTTGATGAGATTAAGGCTTTAGTAAAGTTGTTCTATACAAAATAATTGTTTCTCTGGCTATAATATCTAACATAAGACATTCTTTTTTATTTTGTTGACTTATAATCATATTACTCAAAAACATAGTCTTAATATAAAATGTATTTTTATGAAGATTATGTAATAATCTTTCTACTGGGTGTGGTGGTATACATCTGTAATTCTAGCTCTTTGGAGGCTCAGTCATGAGGGCTTCTGTGAATTGAAGACCAGCCTAAACTACGTAGTGAAACTCTGTCTCAAGAAGACAAAAAATAATAAAAATAATCCTTCTTGGGGCCCAGAAGGATGGCTTAGTCATCTAAAGCACCTGCTTAGGAAAGCTTGGACAGCTGCAGGGACTGCGGTTCAATCCCCAGCACCACATGCTGCGCCAGCCTTGCCCTCAGAGAAGACTGAGCCAGCGATAAAAATAAATAAATAAACAAACAAAAGTTCTGAAACAAGAAAAAAATAAAATAAAATAAAATAATTCTTTAAATAAATAATCCTTCTAATTTCATTCTGTTTTATAATTTAATGTGTTATTTAGCTTAGTAAATTGTAAGAAAAATATATTTACTTTATAATTTTTTCTTCCTTTGTTATTCAAATGGATGATAATATCAAGATATGATATATGCATGTATCAATTCTTGAAGATGAATGTAATCTTATGTACCACAAACATACACTAATAAAAAATAATAGTATAATTTAATTTTCTCACAGCTGTGTATATGTCTTGTTCCCTTTCCAAGGTGAGAAAGGTCTATCCCATTACTTCCCACTCTCTGTCTTCTATTTTTTTATTTTTTTTTATTCTGGGTTTTTCATATAGGATAAACCATGTGATGTTTTAGTTTATGTGCCTGACTGATTTCACTTTGTATTATAGTCTCAAGGTCCATCCATTTACCTACAAATTACTCAAGCGTATCATTCTTCATGCAGAGTAGTGCTTCTCCATGTGTGAGAACCCTATTTTCTTTATCCATTTACCTATAAATGGATGTACAGGCTGCTTCCAATATTTAACTATTAAGAATTTTACTATTGTACACCTGTGTGCTAACTAAACTAAACTAAACTAAAAGGATCAGAGAACCAAATGTTAAAACAGAAACAAATTGCCAGAAAACAAAACATGTAAAACTCTAGGAGTCAGAGGCATAAGCAGGAACTTTTGTTTTAAACAAGTCCTCAGTTGCACAGGAAATAGTGTGGAGGGCCAACAAATGGTAATAGATCTAATTTTACAACTTCTGCAAAAGAAACAACAAACTGCTTAAAAAGCCATTGTCATTTGACTGTGTATGTATCTGCTTCTTCTTAGTCCAAAGAGAAGTATATTCTTTTCCTTTTTTTTTTTTTTCTAAGCAACATCAATAGGGAGGTGGGTCATGCCCACACACTGTACTCTGTAGAACGATTGTGAGGACAATATGCAATATGTCAACTTTCAAAAAAAAAAAAAGAAAAGGGAAAAGAAAAAAAAAGTAATGTTGATTTAAAAGTGTTAATGTTTAATTGTTTAATCAATCTTATATACCTATATGTATTAATCTAAACTGATCTGATGATGAAAATATATAATATAACCATTCTTAAATTTAAACAATAAAAATATTAATTTAAAAAAATAATATTTGTCAGCAAAACTTCAGAAGACTCATATCTACAGTGCACAAAGAATTTTAAAAATTAGACCTTCCTAATAAGGGGCAAAATCAAACAATGGGCCAAGGACGTCAGCAGAAACTTCACAGAAGTATAAATAGCCAATAAATAAAGGAAGAAACGCTCAGTAGTATAAGCCATTAGAGAAACGCAACTTCCATGGACACTGAAGTTCCATGTTACCTGAGGAAGGATGAACATCACCAAGGAAAATGTCCACAACAGCACAATTCATAAAAGTGGACTCATGGAAGTACTTCATGTACTCATTAACAGATGAGTGGTTGCAGAAAATATGGATTTACATTCCATGGGGCAAACTACTCTAACATAAAGGAAAACTAGACGAGTTATCTGTAGGAAAATGGATACACCTCAAGATCATAAAGGGAAATTTTAAAAAATCAGATAGATAACCTGAAATATTACATTGTTTCTAGTTTATGCAAAACCCAGAATAAAAATAAAGAAAAATAAAAGATAACAGGGGATGTGGCAATAGATTTTTCTTAAAGGGGAAGTAATCAAGATATAGTGGAAGGGTTAAGGAAGGAAGAAGCAAGCATGAAAAATGTAAATTGTGCTGTATTAGGCATATGTAGCAATTCCACACGAGGGTGTGAATAGTGTGTACCACAAATTGGCTCCCAAAAAGAAGGGAGGAGCCAAGAACTGGGTGGAGAGGGTGGGAGAGAAGAAAATCCCAAATAAGCGTTAATATTCGCGCATTAAAATGCTGTGATGTCTGACACCTGGGGGAAGGTACCTAGCAGGAGAATCAGGAAATCAAATAATATCAAATGCTATAACAGTGATGGAAAACAACCTGAAATATTCTCAAAATGCTAAAGCTACAATTTCCATCTGACCTTCCCGTAGACAGTTACCATCTTCCAGCTTTCAGTTTTATAAATAATATAACCTCAAAGCTACTTACACAGGTCTCTTGAAGCTATTTATACAACTATATTAAATAGAGCTATGAAGCCCTAAAGCACACTTTTATTATGAAGTGTCTATCTTATGTTAATATTTAACTGGACATTTTATATTTTCTTATGATGCGAGCATCTGAAACTTTTAATTATAAAGATCTTGTCTCTCATGAACTTTAATGATATATTTTCTGTCTTTCCTTTGACTATGATTTCTTTTTTATTTTTTTATTTTATAGTCTAAATATTTCAGGGTTGGGGAGATAGCTCAGCAGCATAAGCACCTGCCTGGCAAGCATAAGGTTCTGAGTTCAATGCCTGCTACTGCAAAAAAAAAAAAAAAAAAAAAAAAAGAGCATTTCAGTATAAATTGATAAAATTTTAAATACAACATTTTCAAATATTAGAATGAGTTTTCTATTTATTGCTATATGTTTAGCACAATTACAATTTTTTTCACAAATAATATAAATAAATAACATGATAATTTTTCTTCCATATATCCTGCTATATATCAAATAGTTTGTTCTTCCATATCATTTGCTATGTGTCAGATAGCTTGCTCAACTGATTTGTGTCACAATATCCATCAATATTAGTTGGACCCCTCTTTGTACCACACTTCTATTGATTTAGTTCTGGCTGAATACTTACAATTTTATTTATGGCTCACTGATGGTTTTTAATATCTTACAAGATTAAAGTTATTCATTTTGATCTTCTATATTTCTTTTAATTTCACATATTTCATATGTTTTGTAGAAACTATCAATGCTAAAAAATAGAAGAGTCCTATACTGAACATAATTGCATTAAATTGTTAAAATGAAAAAGAATCTGTGACTTCATCCTGCGAACAACCTATTCGTCAGCATTTTATATTTTTGTATTTGTGCAGCTATTTTAAAGTATCTGAATAAAATTTCAAATTTTCTTAATTCTGTTAACATTTTCATATTCTATAAATTCCAGAACAGATAAATGTTTTGTGCTATGCTTTCTAATATGTAAATTCAGATATAGTAGACAATCAACATCTGTTTACGTGTTGAGCCATGATTCAAGAAACATAGCTCTTTTTAGTTTAACTGTTCTTTAGACTTTTCTGTGAGTACAATGTTCTTTTTAAATAAAGCTACTTACATATAACTTTTTATCCTACTTTTCTTCTCTTGTTGCTTTGGCCATGGTCTGCGTAAGATAACAGAATATCAAAAATGCTTTTGTTTCCTCCTTACTTTATTGGAATTCTTCTAAATGTTTATGCAAAATCTTACTTGTTTTACAGGCTTGATAATTACATTGTACTTGATTAAATAAGTCTGTGTGGTTTTCACTGAAAAAAATCAACATTGTCTGTACCTCAAACTAGAATAATGAGACAGCAACTGAAAATAAATATTGTTAATATGACAATAACATCCAATACCAATGAAAAATAGATGTAGAGACTTGATTTCCAATGCAACACAGAGATAACAAATAAAACTATAGAAAATAAAAATAGATGAATATCAAAGGTTACTATATTTTCTATTCTTTTTGTAGAGGCAGAAAATAACCAACATAATAGAAAGAACTGTGGATCAATGTGCTCATTCATTGAAAATTGCTAAAAAAAAATTTGGAAAACTATTGAGTCCAGTGAACCTGTACCAATTAGAAAAGAGATACATTTGATGCAACTTGATCCCTGCCTCTTTTCCCTATGAAAGCAAACTCAACTTGACTCATTTCTAGCGAGCAGGGAAACGGAGCAAGTAACTTCATAACAGAATCCCGAGCACTTACTAAGTTAGACAAGTATAAAGCCGCATGTCACTATGCATATCATTGCTGACCTATCCTTTCAGTATCATGTGGCAAGAAAGGCACTTATCCGTGCCTTCTAAAATCCTGGCATCATCATGAAGAAACAAAAAAAATGGACAAACCTATACATAGGAACATTTTATAGAACACCTGGCCAGTGATCCCTAAAACTGTCAGAGTTTATGAAGAATGACGAAGATTAGGAAATTTTCAGAAATGCGATGTGATTAGGGAAACAAGACAACTAAACTCAATATAGGATTGGACAATAACAAATCAGAAAGAACACATTATAAGAGAGCATTATGAACAATTGTCAAAAACCAAAGAGTGTAATTAAATTAGTAGTTACATACCAAATCAGTTTGTTCAATCTGCAAAATTAATCACAGTAATATTTATTAACAATTTGGAGACTCAGTGAGAATATTATGGGATATCTTTGGTATTTGTGATACTTTTTTATGTCTTTAGTACAGGGTCTACAGGGCCTCATTACACAGCTCCAACTTCTAGTGATCCTCCTGTTTTCAGCCCCCAAGCATTGGGATCACAGGCAGGCGCCACCACACCCAGTCTCAACCCTCCTCTTAGCATACCCTGGGGGCTGGGCCAACATAGCATACTGGGGATTGAATCCCAGTCCATGTGTCTGCTGTGCTACTTTTCTATAGATCAAACATTTTTAAAATAGATAAGTCATTTAAGAAGAGATCTAGGTTTTTTCTTTTTGTTTTGTTTTGGGGTTTTTTTGTTTTGTTTTGTTTTGTTTTGTTTGTGGTACCAGGGATTGAACTCAAGACCTAGGTATTTTGAAAATTCTTTTTGTGTGTTTTTCAACACTTAACCTGGCTTAGTGGTTAGATGTTTCTAAAATATGTAGTATAGATATTGTCATTGTCTTACCTCTTCAGTTATGTCTTAGTAATCAATTAACCTTTTGTAAAATCAGTGTCCTCATATGGACCTTTGTCTTACTCACTTTTCCGGTCACTAGGAAAAAATAACTGATACCAGCAATTTAAAGGAGGAAAGATTAATTTTGGTTGGATCCAATTATAAAATACCATGACAAAGGCAAGAAGCTGCTGCGGTGGTGGCCAGGAATCAGAAAAAGGAACAAGGAGTCTAGAGTGGTATGTGCTCTCTACTCCATACCCTGTGGGAACCGCCTCTTCAACTAGACTCTGCCTCCTCAGACCACATCACCCCTATGATTCATTCACCTTCCAAAGCCCCTACTATGAGCACATGGGGAACAGTCACAGTTCAGGTCATAACAGTCTCACTGATGTGTTCTAGAAAAGCAAGAGGAGAGACTAAGGGTTAAATACTAGAATGAATTCATATGCAACAGTAACTGAATTAGGCACCATCTATCTACTTCCTAGAAGATTATTGCTACTATGTATGAGTTGGCCACGAAAGCTATGGCATAACCATATAATGCCAAGTATATATGTTTATTAATGTAAAAAATTCATGTATAAAATTAGTAGCAGGTATTGTATAATGCACATATAAGGTATCTCATGTAATACTTCATCAGTTTTTCTTACTGTTTTTAAACAATGCTAGATATCCAGAAAAACACTCCAGGAAAAATCAAAATTTTGAATAATTAGACCCTGGTACTCCTATTTAAAATATTGTGCAGTGGAAAACTCCAAGTAACACTTTTCATTCTGACTATACTGTTCATCAGAACATTGGGTACCAGGACTCCCAGAGTAGTCGTAAACCAGATGCCTCCCAAAGTTGTTACTCTTGTGACATCAGGGCACAGCCAAGGAAGCACCAGCTGCCAATATGTTCTGTAATTTGGATCAAAAGCCTTCAGCCCTCGCAAACTGCGAATGGCAAGGAAATGCATGTTTACCCTGTGGCAATAAAAGTCCTGGAACAAGAAAATGTGGAAACCATCCATCTGCCACCATAACGAGTTCCAACTCTTTGTTCTTTTTCCCCTTAGAAATCAATTCTTTAAAGAAACTGATCAATTCTGCAGATTTCATAGAGTCCAGGACTTGTCCTCCACCATGATGTTGTTTAATATGTTTCTTTGAATCTCTTGTAGAGGCAAACTTCCATAAACCTACTACTTTTGGTTATTGCAAGTTAAGTGCAAGGCAAGACAGATCTTTAAATCTTCCTGATGATTTAATCCTCTCACCCAAAAAGAATTGGTTCCAAGTATCTTTTACATGTGTTTAAAGGTACTTTCTTAAATTTTCAAAGTAAAGTTATTAAATAAGCTGATTACTGAGTTCTTTGAACTAGCTTCTGAACTCTGTGATAGTTGTTTTCTGCAAGAAAAGGCAAAATTCTCCAGGCATATTTTGGCTATTTCCAGATTTGATATTATCTATTTCTCAAAGAGCGCTAGTTTCATTTAGTAATGTATCATATATAAAGACTACAATCTAAGCACTATAGTATTTCGTTGCCTCTCTGTTTTTCTAATTAAAAGAACTTAGGTTTTTTTTTTTTTTTTTGTCTTTTTGAGACAGGGTCTCACTATGCAGTTGAGGCTGGCCTTGAGCTCACTTTTGTAGCCCAGGCTGGTCTCGAACTCACACCGATCCTCCTGCCTCAGCCTCCCGAGTGCTGGGATTACAGGCGTGCGCCACCACGCCCGGCAAGAACTTAGGTTTTGATAAAAGACTTCAATTATTTCATCCTGACATCTGAATTTAGAATTTCTGAGATTTTTAAGTTCTTTAATTCTTAAAAACAAGTGATTTGAAGTTATTTCTGTGGTGGCTCTGTGTTAGTTACTATTCAATTTATGGGTGTTATGTTTTCAGGTCAACTCATAAAATTATACATAGTGTCTTTACATTATTTAACTTTTTTGTGAAATGTTTTAAGATTTTTCTAAAATAGGTTAGCTCCTATTAAGTTTAAACTACGATTCTATTTGGTGAGAGGCTTCTTTCTCAGTTTTTGTTTTTTACATATGAGATTGATACTTCCGTGTTTTCCAGTTGGCCTTTTCTTTTATATTTAAGAATTATTGAATATTGTGCATTAAATATAGAACCTACTGATTCTCTCATTGCTTGAAATAGCTCTCCCTTGATTGTTCCAAGTCTTGCAGATATAAAAATATGTCAACCAGATGATATATAGAAATCTTTCTAATATAAACCTATAATAGTTTTCTATCTCTAAGCAAATACTTGAAACAGCATGCTGACTAATATTTCCTTCATGGTACTAAACAAAAGTCAAAATGTAGCCATTTTCATCATCTTCCCAAGTTTTTCAGTAAGGCCTCCGTGTGTCCCCGTTAATTCTGATATGGGATCAGATTTGTATATTTCACAGTGTTTCTGAATTTGTATATTTTATCATATTCCTATTGCGTCAGGTATTTTGTCTGAGCAATGAGAAGAGGAACTAAGACAAACAGTATACATTCCTTTTCTAAAACTTTTTTGAAATTCACTGGTGAGTCTTTCAGGTCCTGGGATTTTCTTACTTGGTAGGGATTTTTTATTACTTCCTCTATCTCACTATATTGAAATTGTGCGTTTCGTATCTTCTTAGTTCAATGTTAGCAATTTATATATGCCTAAGAATATGCATTTTTCCATGTTCTCCAGCTTATCAGAGTATAGATTCTTGAAATGTTCATTAATAATCTTGATTTCAACAGTATCTGTTGACATAACCTTATTCATTTCTATTTGCATTCATTTAGGTCTCGGTCTTTTTTTTTTTTTTTTTTTCATTATTTGCTGAGATAGGGTAAGGGTTTGTATTGTTTTGCCTCTCAAAGAAACAGCTCTCTGATGCTTTATATTATTTTCTTAGTCTCAATTTGCGTAATTTCTGCTCTTCTCATAATTTCCTTCCTTTGGCAGTTTAGACTGCTGTTGTTTTCCTAGAACTTTAAAATGTGCAATGATGTTATTCAAATGAGTTTTCTACTGTTGGCTTTCACAGCAATAAATTTCCCACTTAGAACTTCTTTCATTGTGTTCTGTATATTATTACACATTTTATTTATTTATTTATTTATTTTTATTTTTATTTTTTTTTGTATTTTTGAGACAGGGTCTCACTATGCAGTTGAGGCTGGCCTTGAGCTCACTTTTGTAGCCCAGGCTGGTCTCGAACTCGCACCAATCCTCCTGCCTCAGCCTCCCGAGTGCTGGGATTACAGGCGTGAGCCACCACGCCCGGCCTATTATTACACATTTTAATAGCATTGTCTTTTGGTTCTAAGAACTGTCCAATTTCTTCCTGATTTCTTCTGTGCATAATTTCTATGGTGTCTTCGTAATTTATTTTTAGTTTTGTTTATTATGAGTTCTTTTAATATATATGGATATTTTTTCTCTTTTAAGTAATTACACATATGTGGTAATGAATAGATAGATAGATGATAGGTCAATAGATAGACATTAATTCATAGTTATAGCAGGTTTATCTCTCCCAGTTTCTCTCAAATTATTTTATTTCATCAATTATTTTATTAAATAAAAATAACTTTCTTCCATCTTATCTTTAATCATGTGGCATAACATTTGCTCTATTTCTTTGCCTGCTTTAGCTTCATTTGTAAAACAATTTTTCTATGATTGCTGTTTTCCCCAGAGTCCTATCATCTTTCTCTGCCTTCTATTCCCCAACACAGTATTTCAAAATTCTAATTATGAATTATGTTTTGGCTTTTGGCATCTTAAGTTTTCTTCTTTTTAATCACTGTGTTAAATTTTTCATCTATTTTAAACCAGACTTTTTCATTCCCACTATTGTTATCAATAGAACAAATTCTTTTCTTACTGTCTTCAAAATTACTTATTATAAGTTTAAGCCACAATTCTTTATATGTTGCTTGATTTGAGATGTTTTTTTAACTCTTTTGAAGAGAGATTTTAGGATGACTTCATTGCTCTTTGCTTATTCTTCTGATATTATTAAATATTCAACAATCAGGACTTCAACCCTCTGAGGTAATCTTCCCTCAATACACGTATCTTAGCTGACCTTTTGTTTCTTCTGAACATGCAGTCTGGGTGTCACTCAATTTAGATCACTTTCTCACAATTTCTCCTCAGTGAGTGATTCGGTGGCATAACTAAATTTTCATTGCTTAGTTTCATAATTAGATGCTGAGAATATTTTAAATCCCTTCTTTCTCCATAAAATAATTTATTTTATTTTATTGTTGTTATATTTTAGGGAAGGCTCTATAGGGTGTTCAGAGTCTCACTCACTATTAGATCAGACTTATAATGATCTGCCTATGTACAGCCTCCCAAAAGCTGGTATTACAGGCACGTGTTGCCACACCCAGTCTCAAATGCCATCTCAGTGGGGCCTGTGGGTGGGCCCCTTGCCTGCTTGAAGGCACTTTAATCTGCTGAGCTATTTGGCTGGCCCCATAAAATATTTTAAACATATAATTTATAGGTTAGTTAGCTTTACTTAGCTCCTCCTACAATGTATGATATAGATATATCATAATTCTGTACAAGATTCATATATAAAAGTTATTATCATATAAAATTAATTAGTTCATTCAAGACTGACTATCTATGATACCACACTATGTGTGCCCAGGCTCTTCCTGAAGTCTATGCTCACACCTACCAGTTTCACCCTCAACACTTGTCTAGAGGTCATGTTTTCAATATTGAAACTGCTTTCTCCTGGGCGAAACAACCCCTCAGGTGGGTAGAATATTTGTTGCAATCTAGCTGCTAGATTGTTTCTCAAGCTCATCAAAGTCCTTTTTACCTAACCCATTTTTCTTATATATTTGATTTTACTACTATTAGTGGTTTGATTTAAGCAGTATTATTTTTTAGTTGAGCTTTGTTATTAATCCATGCAATTGATTTTTGACGATCTGTGATTTAAGTTTTCTTGTTTTATTAACTGAAATAATGTGTTTTTGATAGTGAGAGGAATAATCAAGGAGATTAAAAAACTTCACCACTTCAGAACTTTTCTTGCTATGATGCTCACCTATTTAGATTCAATACATTATGCCATGAAAACTTGGAATCTTAAAACATTTATCTTTCAAACTATTTAAAAATTACTACATTTCACATTTTAATTACTAAGAGGATATGAACACATGACAAGTATGTTGAGTTTAGGAATACTCATCAAAATCATCAACTTAGAGAGTTATTCATAGAAACTTTAAGAAGCTTAACTGAAGCAACAGACAAAATTTATTAAATAAAGACAACTCTTTGGGTTACCCACTGCTTTCATGTAGGCATACTGTTTTATGTCATTAATATTCATTATAGAAACAGGTTATTCTTTCTTACTAGTCAGATTCAAAATAACCATTTGCCAACCAGCAAGAGACACCCTGCCTCTTTATCATTTTGTTCAGACTAGAGAATTTTCTAATAAGACACATTGGAAATAAACACATGCAAATGTCTCTGCGCACTCATCACTTTCTCAAGAATCTATAAAACCTCATTACCTGCTAATAGAGTTAGATGCATGCTGAATGATGAGAAGTGTGTCACAAATCACCTACGACGAGATCTCAAACTGAGCCACTTGCTGATTTTCAACTTATGCTTGCTCTACATTATATGTAATTACGCCAGTGTCACACCATTTATTTGGCAAGCAGTGGTTGAATGCTAACATTTGACTGAAAAGAGTGATATACTTCTATCTCTTTCTTTTTAAAGATTTTTTTATTTTATTTTTTTTTTCTTGTTTCAGAAACTTTGTTTATTCACTCATTTTTATGGCTGGCTCAGCCCGTCCTGAGGGCAGGGCTGGCGCAGCATGTGATGCCGGGGATCGAACCGCGGTCCCTGAAGCCGCTCAAGCTTTCCCAAGCAGGCGCTTTAGACCACTGAGCCATCCCACCAATAATAATTTTTCAACCAGAATTTGATTTCTAAGGTAACCAAAGTATTTTTCTGTACATCCCTGTAAAAATAAATAAAATGCAATTGTAGAGTGACACCAGTTAGAATGCTCTACTTCCTAAAGTAAATAAAACTTGCAAAAAATCAGCTGGCTTCAGATTTAAAGTGGCAAATGAAAGACATGCTGTAAAAATATCTCTTCTAGTTTACTTAAAAATTATTAAAACTGGAAAAGAGGAAAATTAATGCATTGTGTTAGTGACAGGTGAGACTAAAAACATTATCTTGGGGCACCAGTTCCTGCCTGGCAAGTGCAAGGTCTTCAGTTTGATTCCCAGTTCCACCATAAATAAATTAATATAATATAATATAATATAATATAATATAATATAATATAATATAATATAATTAATACAATAAAGACATTATCTTTTGCTAGTGCACTACACCTTCAAAGCTTTACTAAACCATTGGACCTTCTGGAGCTGCATCATATAATCTTAAAAATATAAAAGCTAAAATTCTAAAATCTCCAGAAAATCATTTAGGGAAAAATTGTATGTAATCTAATATTAGGGGGAAAAAATACCAAAAAGCAGTAGCTGTAACATGTTTATAAACTGACCTGCAACACAGTTACAAGTTTTGCCTTTCTCAAGACACTGTTAAAATGAAACGGTAATCTGTAGTTTTGGAGAATATATTCTCAATGCATGCATTAGATATTGCACATTAATCAGAAAATGTCTGTAACTTTTATAATGCAACCAGAAAGACAAAGATCCAATTAAATATTGGTAAAACAAAACTTAAATAGATACTTCATAAAGAATATAGAAAGAAAATAACCATATACACAAATGTTTATCTTTAGTTATCAGGGAAATGAACATCACAAATGGTACACCCATTAGCCATATACACAAATGTTTATCTTTAGTTATCAGGGAAATGAACATCACAAATGGTACACCCATTAGCATGGCTGAAATTAAAAAGAAAAATTCTGGCAGTCCCACAGAGCAGGGCAGTATAACCATCCATCTGAATTAAATGGTCATGGGTTGAACTTTGGGTACCCATATATGAATCTATAATCACCAGATGCTTTAAATTCTTTTTATTTTCAAAGTCTATCTTCACAGAAAAAAAGAAAAAGAAGAATCATCCAGACATTGGCAGTAGAGGAAAACTGCAGCATTTAATTTCTCTCCCTTTTGATAATCATGGATGGAGTGAGTTCCTTTATGTCTTAAGATGCAAACAGATATTCTTATAGTTGGTGGTAATAATGGAATCATTCTGAAATTTTTAAGAGCAATTCTCAGGAAGACACTATTGCAAGATAAGGCCATTATTCCCATCCAAAGTCTTGCCTCTATTTCTCATCTTGCATACTTTATGTTTAATCTCAGTTTTTTTTTTAAAAAACACATATTTCCACTGGAAATGTGCAATATTTCAGTTTTCTCTTAAAAATTAGGTAAATGATGTACTTGCTGTCAAGAGCCACGGGATGTGCAGGGAAAGCACCAGCGCTAGTCATAAATCATGGGTTTTCAGCCACAGGTTAAGTCCCCACAGGCATCCTGGTGGTGAGCCAGCAAGGCGTAGTGATCCAGCACCAAGGATGTGTTGCTCCTAGACTGACTTCCTTCTTCTTCCTACTGCTTCCTACTTCTTTTTTTGTTTTTTCTCAGGCACCAAGGCTTGCCCAAACAGCACCTGCTATGAAACCCTGCTGCCCATACAAACTCCACGCCCAACACGGACTGCTCCTCCCCAAGGGTCCTTCTTTCTCTTTGGCAGCCTTCCTTCATGGAGCAACACTGGATTTCTTTACTTCCATTCCACTTCTCATTAACACCACAGGAAGGAACTATAGAATAAGAATGGGTTCTTGAAAGGTCATTGTTACAGTTTGGATAAGGCGTGACCCTCAAAATCTCCTGTGTTGAGGACATGGTCCTCAGTGATACATTCTTCACACATGGGGCTTTGGAAAGGTTATCTGATGACTTAATCAGTATATGCACTTATGTAATAGATTCACAATTTGATGGAAGTTTTGGTAAATAATGGAAACTTAGAATGTATGACATAGTTGAAAGGTCACCTGAGCATGACCTTGGGGTCTGCAGTATGTCTTACTCCCTGCCTCCTCTCTGGCTCTTTCTCTACTACCTGCCCATATAATGTTTTCACCTCATCAGAGATTAAAAACTATAGAGTCAGATGAACATGGACTAAAATCTGTGGAAGTCTGAGGTAAAAAAAAAAAAAAAAAAAAAAAAAAAAAAAAAAAAAAAAAAAAAAAAAAAAAAAAAAAAAAAAAAAAAAAAAAAAAAAAAAAAAAAAAAAAAAAAAAAAAAAAAAAAAAAAAAAAAAAAAAAACTCTCTAAGTTGCTATTCCCAAATGCTTTGGCACAGCAGTAGAAATATCACCAACACATGGCAGAAAAATGATTTGTTCTAATTCATGTTAAAATAGCTTGCTGTCAAAAGTTGTATAAACAATTGCTTATTAGAGAGACATTTTTATATCAATAACATCAGTTTATGCATTGGAATCCATAACTATACAAAATAAAAAAAAATGAAGGGTAACTTGAAGATAAAAGTCCTACCACCCAAAAATAAGATTCTTCAATGTACTATATCATATTTTTGTATTCACTTTGTGAAAAAAAAAACATGCCAGATAAATACACTTAAGTAAACATGAATGTGCAAAATTATTCAGTGGCTTGTAGGAGGCTATTACATATAAAGAAATCTGATCTAAATAATGCAGGAACAGGCATACTTACCAATGTCTTCTTGATATTGCTTCAAAGAGTGATTCGCAAAGAGTAGTAGCTTGTTAAATATTTACTAAGTAAGTGGAGCACATACATTTAAATTTAAATAAGTACATTTTCAAAAGACAGCTTCAGGATGAGGATATACACAAGAGGAATCCTGTTTGGTTTCAATTTTTAATACTGAAGATAACATTCAACTGTATCTCCCCAACTGAGTTGAAAAACTATGTAGAAAATTATTCCCTGTGCATGCAATTTCTAAAAAGAACAGAAGATAGAATATAGTGGAAGTTATAGAATACCAGGATATTTTTAAAAATCAACTAATCAAATTAATAACATAACTCACTTTTTAATTTTATTTTAGAAAAACAAATATCTTCTTCCTCCAAATGTCTCAAAAAAATTCTTGCACTATTCTGAATTGTACATTGTCATTTATTAAAAATTATAATAAATGTAATTATTAAAGAGTTGGATAGACCTCAATGTCCATTCATTATATACCATTAAATCGGTTGTATTCTAAGTCTAGAATCCTTAGTATAGAATCCCAAACCTAGTGACTTTTTCTTCAATGTGAATTTCTACTCACCTGCTCTCATTTACTCTCTATAGTTATTGCAAATACAGCCACAAAAAAAAACTTTCCTTACTTGTTCAGTTCCACGTTTATTACCTTAAAAAGAATAACCTGAAATTCTTGAACATTCAAATGTAGTATTTCTCTTTTAATTGTCTTTTTATCAAGATCTAATTATCCCTTTTACTACTTCCCCTATGAAAATGGTAATTTCTGAATTTTAACTGAAAACACAGGAAAATTAAAAGGAACTTGCGTCACCAGAGCCTGTGTGGGTTTCAGGATGCTCAAACATTTTGGGGCACACAAGCAATTCATGGAAATGTCGCTTTTAGAGTTAACTTTGAGAGCATCGTTTCCATGATGAAATCATAGATGCTTCTGGCTCCAATACAAGCTCCAATTACTGCTAAGACAGAAATGAAGGAACATTTCAGCTTAATTGTAAGTCTTGACCATCAACTTCTGAGGACCCCATTTGTCCTAACAGATCTTTGTAAACTATATTTGTATTTATCTAACTAAAATTAATTAATTAGTTAATTAATTTGGTACAGAGTCCCACTACGCAGCTGGGGTTCATAGTGATTCTCCTGTCTCAGTCATCCCAGCCCTGGGATTACACACATGCACGACTGTGCTGGGTCTCAATGGACCGCACTGAGTGCCTGGGCTTCCAGGATTAGTATGCAGTATGGCATGCTTTATGGGGGATAAACCCAGGTCAGTAATCTTGCGGGGCAGGTGCTTAAATGGCCAGGTTATCTCCTCAGCCCTAACATACATTTTTAAATGTAACAACTTTTCTTACAGAAAATCGCTTGCTTTATTTCACAATATTTTATTGTGAGGATGCAATTATCATTTTTCTTTTGATAACTGTTTTCCATCCTTACCCTTTTAACATTCCTGTGAACAAGCCATTATTCAACAGACCTGTACACGGCATTAACATGTGTCCTGTGACGTTCCATCCAATTCTTTTTTTTTTTTTTTTTTTGGGGGGGGGTGGGACCGGGGTTCGAACTCATGACCTTGCACTTGTCCAGCAGGCACTTGTGCCTCGTAGCTATCTCCCCAGCCCCTCTATCCATTTCTTGAGTCTTTGCCAGGGCCTTCCCATGATTTGCTTTCTGACACCACTGTGTTCTTCCTTTTCTCTTGCAAGCTGTGCTTTACAAGGCAACTTTCATTCTCTGTCTACAGCTTGTCTGCACAGTCTTTCAGTTCCCAAATTTATAGTAACACATCGGAAAACCAAAGGTTTTTCTGCCCCTGCTCCCACGTGCTTCTGCACATAGTAAGCTGTCAGTTTCACTACAAAAGCCCCTCCTGGAAGGTGAGGAAGGAGCTGCCTCACAGACTGGGAACTCTCTCACCACATAATGTACTTGTCCCTTGGAACGAAAAATTTAATTTGAAAATAGCTTCCAATTTTCAAATTGCCTCATACAAAAACTAATTTTTTCCCCAAATTTTAAAACAGAAATGAAACTACTTCTTAAAACATATTATTATTTTTTTCTACCATGTTTCATTCACATTTGAACCTGCAGTGTATTTTTGAAATCGAAACAATAAACTCCTTCAGAATATCTCTGAAATAAATGGATTAGTTTTTCACTAGAATATTAAAGCTGTTGAAATCATCACATGGCAACATATTTTATAAAGACAGAAGTGGAAAAGCCATTTGAATATGCACCTCTATAAATGACCCATCATTCTTCACTAGTATCTTGCCTAATTATTTCTATCATCATTTCATTATTTTAGGTGATCATTGTATTTTGCATTTGATAATTTACTGTATAAAAATTTGTAAGGTTTCCTTCAATATTAAATTTCCTTCCTCTTGTCATTTATCTGTATCTAATTCCATTCTTCTTCTGACTATCCATGTGGCTTAACCTCATGCTATTTTATAACACCAAGAATTTTATAATACTTTTTCTCTTGCTGATAACGAAGCACATTAAATCCATTAGTCTTTATAGCATCACTCTTATCTCCTAAAATCTCATTGGCTCCCACTGCTCAGTCAGCATGCATTGATAATCATCCTTTCTCCATTTAGTTTTGCTAATTTCAATGAAATATTTAAGTCTGCTGAGAGTAGCAGGAGAAAGCAAACTTTATTTAAGGACAGAAGGAGAAGAAAATAAATATTCTGAAGACAGAAATATGCTGTGGAGAAACACAGTTACTTTTCATGCATTTGCTGAACTAGTAAAGTAGCAGATATTCTCCAGGTCTCAAATGCCCTGACCTACTCAAATGTCAAGTCTTTTCCCTTTGATATGTTCTAGAACGTTCTGTGTCTTGTAAGTATCTGCCTGAGATCTTATGCTTTTGCTGTTGAGATCAATGATCACTTGACTGTGAGTACTCTTACTCCTATTTAAAATATGTTCAGTGTTTGAGATAAGCTATGCCAAGTAACTAAGTTGAATATTCATTTTTTTCACCGATAGTAGACTAAGTGAATTGAATTGATTTAAAGATTGTTTTTACTCTTGTACTTATTTTTATATATGTCATATAATTCTTTTTTATCTCTTTTCTGGGGTGGGGAAACAGTTGTTTCCCTTTGATGTCTACTTATCCATTAATTTTGGACCAGCCAAAGACAGTGATTGCTGCCTCCAATTTTGTTGCTGTTGTTTTCTTAAAGGCATAAAACTTCAAAGAAAATCAAGGCTACCAATCCTCCCAAACTATAACAGGTTTAAACAAATTAAGAGTTTCATCACGATGATAATTTATGAGCATATTCATGCATGAGCAATAGCCATTTAAAACTTTCTATGCATTCTTACATCACCTAGGATGGTCAGTGTGAGGATGGCACCTTTTGCCAGACAATCTGCCTAGCAGGTTGAGCAGCTGCTGACTATATTTGCATATTATAAATGGAATGAAATGCTGGTCTACCACGAGCTGGTGTCACTCATGAGCAGCCGCCCTACCACCGCTATTGGCCGTATACTGTCCCTGAGGGAATGGCCAAGCACTGCCATGCAGTTATGTCCAAAGAACAACGGGAAAGTTAAAAAATGATATCAGAAAGAAGAGAGACCAGGAAGTAAGAAACACTTGGGGATAATGGGAAATAACAATGTTTTGTGCTAACTACAGTACATTCCTTTTCAAACTATCTGATACAGAGACACCCAATACTATACTGGATACTGCTCAAACAGAGTTGGTACATTTTGTTATATAAAATGAACTTATTCACTAGTTCTTTCAGAATATCTCCTTGAACTTTGAAAAGACGTCATGGAACATTTCCTTCTCCACATTGATGAGCTAAGATAATATAAAAAACTGAAAAAAAAATCAAGGAACTTGAAAATCAAGGGAAAAAATACCCAATATTTTTCCAGTTACTACCTCTGAACTATTTAGTTAACCATTATGATCATCATTTTACTTAGCTACTTGTCTATAAAATAGAGGTATTAATAAAAACTAATTCAGAGCTGCTTGTGTCACCCCTAAATAAACAGCAGTTATTAAATACGACCATGCCCAAATGGAAAAACATTTTGGAGAAAAAATAATGAGGAAAACTTTGTCACCTTGGTTCACCAAATGTTTCTTACAAAGAAAGCCTAATTAATTTTTGTAAATGAATTTATGTCCTGCAACCTTGCTAACCTCATTAATCCTAGTGATACTGTGGAAATTCAAAAAGATTTTCTCCATTCATGATCATGTCAACTGCAAATGAAATAATGTGCATGGCAATTACTGAATGTATATATTTTTTCCATATATATATATATATATATATATATATATATATATATCCTTCATATAACTAAACCATAAAATATAATTTCAAATGGCATCTGTGAAAATGAACATTTATTTTGCCTTTTGATCTTCTTATGTATTATTTCTGAACTTTCCAAACTTGTAAAATTTAGCCTGAACTTTTCAGGCATGACTGCAAAAACTCTACAGAACACGTGAAAAGATAGAAGAGAAATATAAAATCCAAGGCCGCTGCCATTTTTAAAAGCTAAAAGAATAAGAATCTTCATTAAATATACTTTTTATAAAATTCTATCGAAATGAAAAAACTGTAGTAAAGTTTGGTCTGTGTTGAGTATGCATTGATAAGAGAAAAGATAAACATAAGTTTGTCTCAGAGTTGATGCCGTTAGCTAACATCAAAACTCACCTGTAGAAAAACAACCTCATTTAAAATGGGCAAATATTTTTCTCTGGGTGACTCTCCTTAGACGCACTACAGTTCATTCATCCCTTTCCTCTGAGGTCCCATAAAGCAAAATGACCAAGCAATGGCCGTGACTCGTCCCGAAGACTGACACTAACAACAGTTCTACAAAGTACTGTCTATGGTCCCAAACTTAATCCTGAGGGGATTTGACCCTGGAAGACA